>MSJI02000665.1:0-26033 GCA_001931905.2 Cladosporium sp. IMV 00045 | reverse complement strand
CCCCCCCCCTAAACTATAGGAGCAGAGCAAGCGGCTATAATTCCTTGAAGCCGTTATCAGAAAGATCGAGCAGAATGCCAGGCTCCACAGTCAGACAGTGGCAGAGTACCTCGTGACTGTACGAGACCACGTCTTGCGCCTGCACCGTGTTCTTCTCCGTAAGCTACAGATTCCACGAGACAGCCCTTACGCAGACTCAGCGCGGGATTCGCCCACCTTCGAGCCAAAAAGCAGATCGAGGACGTATTTGCTTCGCGGCTCGCTTGTTTGGTTGAGAATGTGTAAAACAAAATGACATTCTCATATCACATACGACCACCGGTTAGTGAAAACTGGGCATCCCGTCCGAAATCCCCTATCCCAATTCTCGTTAGCGATGATAGGATCCCAGTGTGTGGTGCTTTTAGTGCAGTCGCTCCCGGGAGTTCAAGTCCTGCTAATGCCTAGCCCCAACCATTCCTGGAACACGGAAGGTTGGATATCACGAATATATGCGAGCAGCTCCGCGCGCTTCGAGTAGGGGCGTCCGCGACATGCTGGACTAGCTAAAAGTCCCTGGACGTAGCCCCCGAAGCTATAATCAGATGCAAAGTGGAAGTCCAGGTGAAGCTACTCCTTGATTTGCCTACAAGCTATTCTCAATTCCAGATACCTGAATAGCTCTAGTTTACGGAAAGACTGTCATATGACCTAAGCGTCAATATTAGGTGTGCCTATGACAAGTACACTTAGAAACTTCAGGACCTATAGGCATGTTTATCATTGAGATGCTTAGAGACCTTTACCTACAACTTTGCAGTCGGACCAGTCCACGGTTTTTGTTTCATCGAAGCCTTCTCACCTAATGCCAGCATCTCCTCACGTCGAATAGGAGCGACGTTTCTCACATTAACGACCTCTTCTCGGTTACCTGGCATGTGAACCAAAACACCCTTGCTTTCCAGCACATTTCCAACTCCACGTACGAAATCCAAACAAGACTGAGCCCAGTTTCTCATACACCTCTGCGCCTGTGGTAGCTTTGGTAGTAACACAGTAAAAATATGCGGCATACCCTGATACTCCTCAAAAATCACAGGCACACCATCCTGAGCAGCTTGCGCTGCGATCATCTTGCCTCCATCTGCACAGCGCTCTTCACCTATAGCGATATACATTGGGGGAGAGCCGTACCAACTTTCGGCTAGTGAGGGGCAGACTAATGGATGTAGCCAGGCCGAGGGATCGCAGTAGGGATCGCCTCGTGGTGGTGATGTTGGCCAGACTTCGTCTGCGGGCTGTTGAGCGTCGATAGCTGGTGCTATAATGTCTAGGACGTCGGTATCTCCGTTCTTGGTCCATGAAGGGAGGCTCATAGACTGATCTGCGAACGTAGAGAGGGCTGTTACGCCAGCTGGAAGGGGCAGCTAGGTTTGATCGGTTATTGGTTTGAACTGTTATCAAAGAATCGGATACAATATTTACTTCAACTATCTCGCCATTGAATGAAACGCCTGCGTAGTCGTCCATAGCTCGTATGCGTAGAACAGCTTGAATCATGGCGAGAACGAGATTACCTCCTGCACTATCACCTGCAAAAACGACAGTTTCTGGTGAAATAGCGTTATGGCGAGCTTCATCTGAGGGATATACGAGATTAAGCCAGACTAGCAGCAAGTCCTGTAAGGCGCCAGGAAAAGGTCTTTGTGGAGCTAAGCTATATGCCACAGATACAACTCGCCCTCTAGTTAGTTTTGCCAGCTTTGTGCTTAATGGTCGTGCGTAGGTTGGGCTGCCGGCACTGGAGTCATCTATCAGTAAATTACAACAGAGGAGGAGGATTCTGAATCAAGTCGTACAAGAAACCACCAGCGTGTGCGTACAGAATAGTCACATTGCTATCTGCATCAGCACACAGTCGTTGAAAGACCTCCTTATCTGTCGTAGGGATTTCATGTGTGACGTTCTCCTTTTGTCGGCCAATCCATTCAAAATGGATCATATTACCAGCAGGTGTTGGCGGAAGGTGGACAACAGTGGGAGGGCTTAGATCCAGGATAACACGTTGCAGGATGCCGGGTAAGTTTGTACCGTCTCGAGAAATTCGACAAGAATCCTGACTGATCCATACACCTCCTCGAGCAGGGGTACGTTTAGAGATCTTCTCTTGCAGCTTGTGAACGCCTAAGAACACGCGCCGTGCATTCCACTGCTTCCGGGCTTGTTCGACAATTGCCCGCTGTTGCTCGATAGTCGACATGTTGCTGCGCTGGACGTAGGATGAGGCTGTTGCATAGGTGCTATAGACGCTCAAGACGAAAGTCACCGAGTAGGAGTTGTGTTCTTGTGTGGTGGTGTCTTGAGATCGTCATCAGGGGTAGAAACGGAAAACGGCGGGACTTCCAATAATAAAACATTGTCGCTCCCTTGTACCAACGGTCAAAGGCTTAGTGTCCGTACACAGTTGTCGCCCGCGTGTCTAATATACATCACTCGTCATGAGCATAGAACGATAGAAGCTTATGCTGATAAGCACCAGGTTCTATGTTAGTGCAAGCTCTTGCCACGGCATGTGAATCGCTCTTTGCGGCTTCGAGATGCGTTAGTAACCACTCGTCATGATCCACCGTCATTTGCTTGAACAACTGAGGATGGCCATTTCTCGCTTCACGCGCTTGGGCACTCTGGAATAGCACACGGCCTCGAAAGTGGTCTTGAATGCTAGGATCGTTGAGACCAGAGGGTGTAGGCGACAAGCATCGGTCCGTAAGACCCATGACACATTGGTGCAGCGAAATACTACAGAGTCACACGTGAGTGAGTCAGCTGAATCTAGGGAAGTTGAATGCTCACTACCTTCAGTACTTAACGAGGCCTGGAGATACGTGAGTGCGACTGAAGCCAGGTGTCAAGACACGTTCGATAGACGCCCGTTATCTCCGAATGTCGGTCTGATAACTCAGGAGTTCTTGAGACCATAGGAGTACCTAGCCACAAAGCCGTCACGCGGCCATGGGCCCCTGTTAAGAAGCAGCCGACCATGCTATTAAAGGTCCATCATCTTGTGGCTTGTCGTCTCCAATGGGGAGTGTTGAAATTTTCTAAAATCATATATATAACATAAATTGCTGTGATAGTACATACGACCATAGGTCAGTGAAAACTGGGCATCCCGTCCGAAATCCCCCATTCTCACCGTCGTTCGTAGTTACAGGATCCCAGCGTGTTGTTGTGTGGGTATGACGGTCCCAAACGTCTAATTCCTTATTCAAGCTTGAGGCATCAGGTCGAGCCTGGCCTGGATATATCGGGCAATAGAAGGTTGAAAGTAGATTTAAGAACCTGGACCGAGCCAGATTCCAGGTAACACCAGAAATACAGTGACTATGTAACAGGTGACGCTTATCTTTGAGGAAGGTGAAGATCGCATCCGGTATGCACGACATATAGCTAGTTTCTCAATGTTGTTATCAACTCTGCATTGACGGTGCCTAATTCTTGCTTCCTGACTCCTAGCTCTCTACTCTTAATCCTGGTTCACGGAACTTCTCTGGCTTCACAGCCACTACTCCGTAAGTTACTGGAAGCTGCGATGACAGGATACGGTTGTCCAATGTGAATTGTGACCCGGCCTTGAATATTTTGTATTATGGATTCGTAATCAATTTCCCGTCTTTTACTCGATAACCTGAACTGTTGGACCTGCGATCCAGGAACCAGGATCTGCTTCTAGAGGCTGCGGCTGACACCGCCTCTTGACTGGCTTGGAAAGTCACATTCCTGGAACGCGGAAAGCCGCGTTACCTTCCCTCCCGCTATTTGATGAGACGTGGAAAAGCCCACGTACACCGCCCATTAGCAGGCAAGACGCCACCAATGCCGACTCAGCCTCAAGAATCACCATCCAAAAAGAGCAAGAGTCGAGAAACATACGCATCTTGCGTATGTTATATTTGTATGTGAACCTACTGCTCTCGCAGGAAGTCTTACACATATTCTTATGAGATGAGAGGAGTCGTACTAGACACTGTTGAAGATTGCCGGACAAGAGCATCCAGACCACCACAGACCCACTGAAAGTATAAAGCAGTGGATGGCCCCAGCAGTAGATACACAGCTCAGTCAACTCTTTCACACCCAATTTCATCAGACACGACACCTAGGTTGAGCGTCTCACCGACTTGTTCATCCGAGCACAGCGGCGAACCTTGCTCGCACAGAGTACAATCCCGCTGTTTCCCTGATGTGATGCAGACTATGGATTGAGGCCCAATCCCGCGATTCGCCCATCGTGGTCTCAAATTTTTGCTCATTTATTCTACTTTAGTTAGAAATGTTAACTTCTCAGTGATTGCCACAAAGCACACGTACAAGCTTAAGCCTTTGGTTCACGGCACTGGCCAACTCACTGACTTCTTCCCCCATTCGCAGCCACGCCAGCGATTCGGCAGCATCCATGTCTGAGCCGTGCCTTAAAGCATGAATTACATTCTTCCGAGCAGTCAGCTGCTCGCCAGTAGAGCGTAATTGCGCAATGACAGCTTGTTGCTTCGTGAGCCCTTCCTCAACTTCGTACTCGCAAACTGTGCCTCGATCTAAGCATCGGGCACATACTAGCCGTTCGCCTGTGCACTAACTTACCTTGTTCTTGAATTGTAACCTATCCCTTTCTTTTGTCCGGTCGTTTGCCTACCTGGTAGACCTTGTGTGATACCCTCGGTCGCGCAGATCGTCGCTCCGTCGGTCAAACTGTCCCTGTCGCTCATCGACGTCTTGACTTTAGCGCTGCGCGCATAGGACATGGTGTTTAAACATGGTCGAAAGTGAGTTTGGCAGATGCGCCTCGGCGAAGGGAATGACGTGAATCCGACTGTAGGCTATTAGGGACCGTTGGTGGAGGATGCGGAGCATAAAGAGCACCGGACTGACACCTTTGCAGGATCAGCTCTCGGGCCTGCTGACAGCAGCCACATGCGGAGAAGCACCGATATCGCGATGGGAGCTGCTTTTGCTTCCGCTCGGCTAGCTAGGCGCGGCCCGACTGGCTTACTTACCCGTCCATCTGCCGCACCGCAGCGTCTCAGAGGTTTTGATGCTTCTAGAACGTTTGGGGAATTTCAAAGGGGTGTGGTGTAAGCGCAGATTGAAGACCATGGGAGCATTTAGCATCGTACTGTACAAATGCCCAAACTGGGGATCAACACTGCTTGAAAATCTTCGGCATTGATTGACGCCGGCGTCGCTGCTCATGCCAATAGATAACTTGAGCCTGCAGCTACAGAATTGGATTGGCATCTAGGTATGGTGTAGCAAGTGGGTTGTAAGCTGGGCTCTCGCCTGGTTTGCTCGCAAAAACAGAAAAAGGCTGTTGATCTCTTCGTCTTCAATCATTCCACGCCACTACTCGCGACTAAAAACCGCTTTCTGGACGTAAGAGCTAGCGGGTTGCCCCGTTTCCGGAGCGCATTCCTTGGTCGTGAGCCTTGCATGGGCTTGGCATACATATTGCGGTGGGGTCAAGAGAGAACTCCGCCGGCCCACGCTGGGCTCTATCAGCGGCTTGAACGCTGATTCTGCATCAAGGCCGATTTTACGCTTATTTTGTGCTGCATCCTCCACCAACAACCCCTTCCACCATGTGCATGGACTCATCGGGTTTCTCTGAGCATGGCGCATATAGTGCGTTTACCCTCATCCTCAGCACTGTCGATCGAGCGGACCTGAAGGATATCTGACCAGGTGGTGCGTATAGCATCGGTAAGAAGTACGGCACTGCAGGAAGCGACAGCATAATGCTGCATCATTCGTTTGGCTTAGCCTCATCGTGAATTGTCATATGGAGTGACAACCCCAAGTGATAGAAGCCAACAGCGTAGCTGTACTACCGCCCGGCCGCTTGCGATGTCTACCCTCGGATCAGGGCGGATGAAGAGTATGCCACGACTTTCCATTGGTGGCTGTCCTGCAGGCTGCAAAGCGATATGTTTTTGAAATCATCTTTGTCATATTCTTAGAGATGACAAAGCAACTTGCTTGCTGTTTCCACCAAAATGGTGAGTTTATTTCAATCTCGAACTCCTAAAGTCGACAGGTACTGCTATACCTCTTGCATGCGCGTCATGTTTCCTTCGTTTTCGACGCTTGCAGACCCGCAACGACTTTCTTCGCCTGGTGATAGTTGTACGTGGCAATTTGGCAGTTGCAAGCCTGGTGGTTTAACGCAAGGCTGCGAAGGTCGTTCAACTCTCCACTGAGGCCCCGTATCTGTTTTTTCAGCTCTCCGTTGGCGGCAGACAGATGATTGCATTTCGACTCTATGTTCTGGACCTGCTTTCGATGACGGGAGCGGCATTTTGCTGCAGCGACCTTGTTCTTCTCGCGCACCTTCAATTGTTTATTGCTTGCTTTGATGTCCTGGGTGCTTGGCGGCTCCTCGCTGCTGATGTCTGTGCGGTGGCTGTCTTTCCTGGACTCTCTTGATCTCTTATGCCTTTGGTTTGCGGCATGACGAGCTCGATCGGAGCGGGTATGTCCTGGCTGTGCTGTAGAGACTGGAGGCGTCGAGTTGGGCTTGAAGTCGGTTGCTCTGCTCGTCCAAACCGTGCCATGATCCATCGAGCCATTGGGCCTTACATTTGAGAATGGCGACAGACTGTTCGGGCCTGCATTCTGTTCGGGAGTGATCTGGCGGCTTATGTCCCTGTGGCTGTCACTAGAGTCCGGCCACAATTTGATCGGGTCTACCGTGTTTGCTGAGAGACCTTGACCCGAGAGAGATGAGTGTTGGCTTGCTGCAAAGGCGTTTGCTTCGATGGGCCTAGGAGGAAACCGCAATCAGTCAACTGTCGGTTGGTTGAGGCACAATCTACTGCCGCATTAATAGCCTACCCATCTCCAGCGCCAAAATTGTTAATCAGGCTCCAATCAACATCCGGCGCGAAGCCAAAGGGTTGCTCAGTAATGGCTTGAGATTTACGGTAGTAATTTGGAAGGATACCGCGTTGCGCGGCCCCCAAATCGGCAGAAAATGCGCCGGTCCCGGTATAGGCGCCAGCCATCTCCAGGCTGTCCATGTTTACTCTTGGCAGTGCGATGACAATAGTGTTGTTCAAGGTGCTGTGCGATAGAGTCAAGTGCTATTCGGCACTTAAATGATAAAAGATAGCAACGGCGAGAGTGGGACTACTGCATGAACGGACGAGAGAGGACCCCGCTGCGTCATAAGAAGATCTTCCTGTGAGTAATGGGAAGTTTAGAGCTTATAGCTTGGTGCTGCGGACACGGAGCCGCCTGCGAGGCCAGGCCGACACGTGTGTGAGCAGTGACAGTCTGGTGATTCTCAGACCTCGCAGCTCGAGACCCGGGACCTTCACAGAGATACCTCCAAGGCGTTTGTTCTGTAGCTTTGGAAGTGAGGCGCCTGTGGCATGCTCGGCACGGTTTGGTACGACGGAGTTTTGTCGGGTGCCTCCTACGAGCGACGTCAGACTACATGAAGGCCCTTGCAAGGTGGATAATGTAGAGGAGAGGTGCTCAGAACGGTATAGGCTGTTTGGTGATAGGGTTCTGGCACGGGTGCTAACCTATCCCTACCGTAGAGAACTAGCATATCGGCGTTGCAAGCAAGGCGCCGCATTCAGAAATCGACATGATAATCGACGACCGGCCATGGAGAGAATTCGTGACGTAACCATCGACGCTGCATGATGAGCCTCCCCGGAGCGAGCGCCGCTGCCGCTTCCACCGACAATCTTCACACTCCCAATGCCACGGCCCTCTCTGCAAGCCCACCTATGCCTTTTGGCATTGTCTGCAACGGACTTCCTCCATCCACATATGTATAACCAACCATTCACGAGATCACGGTCAACGTGAAGAGTCGCCCCAAGAGACCTTGATTAGAAGCTCTTAACACCTCATCATCTTGCAGCTCCAACCGCATTGGTCCCCGCCTGGAGCCTTCTCCGACTGCAATGCGGTTACAACCCTGCGGAGCTAAAGAGGCAGCCCGTGGACGCACGAAACCATATCATTCGCCTACCACAAACAAATAAGAGCGCGACGGGGCAACAATGTGACCGCCGCACACTTTGGCTCGAACTCGTTGCTACAGGATTCTCTTTTGCCAGGATCAATCGTTATCCCGTTCGTTCTAACCTCGCTGGCCTTCCAGCACTTGATACTAAAGTAGGTCAGGCCAAGTCGATAGAGAGCCCATGGTGCTGGCATCTTCGCTGATTGACTCCTCGTCAGACGATATCAAGTAAAGCGGAGACGGCAATGCCGAGGGCCGATATTCGATGCGTTGAAGGTTAGCTACGTGATATCCGACAGCGGCGCGCACTGTGCGCTGGGGATTACCGGCTCGCAAGATTTTGTCGAGTCGGTCACGTATAATCCCAGCTGCATTTCGAAAGGAGAGAGTCAGAGCTGTGGTCGGCTCAACGCGAGCGTGACGGCTCTGTACGTTAATAGCGAAGTTATCTGCGGGATAAGTACCACCAATGCCACTGATCTCCAAGTTGATATCGGTCGAGTCAAGTACCTCATCAGAGCATCTCGGAGATGATGGCTGTGGAAACGCTAACTCCATCGACTCTGGGATGGGATTGTCGATAAGATCCATAGGCTCTGGGAGTTCCATCGCTTCCTCGAGTGGTCCGCGTTCCTCAAATATCTTGCACGGGATGTCGTCGTACAACCTCGGCTTCCCAAATGGTTCCGATATAGAGAGCTCGTAAAATGGAGCTACGTCGTTTCCTTGTGCAACTGGATCACCGCTAAGATCTGCAAAGAAGCATGCATTGTGATAAAAGATGATCGAGCCGTTGTTGATATTCGACTTTTGTATCGCAGACCCTATACGGTCACTAGAGCTGGTCGCTCCCGTCAAGCCTCTACTACATTGATGTATACAGGATGAGTATGTTTCCCTTTTCCCCATAGGTGTCGGAGGAAGGAGCAAGCTCGCGGAGTCGTTGAGATCATCGTGAAGTATCTGTTGTCCCACTCCGGCAGGCCGCATGATCTGATCGTGTTTACTGCCATATCCAGATGATGTAGATGAGTCTAGTTCCGAAGCTGACATCGACGCGTAGGCAGAGTCGCTAACATGAAGGGAGGCTTGCGAAGATGCTGTCTCATAATGTTTGAGGTTTGGCCGATGACATCGGCACCCACTTTTCTGGGTCGTAAACTCCTGTCGATTCGGCAGGCTGCTCACAAAATTATACAGCATCTCCTCAAGCTCACGCTTTTCTTCCGTTCCTAAGCGATGCACTCTGACCTCGAACAGCTTTCGATCGTTGAAGCTGTCACGGGAGGTGTACTGCTTCTTATACCTTTGCAACCGTCGCCTCAACCTTTTGTTACGGATCGTGAGGTCGTTGATGATGCTTCCGAGATCCTTCGTGTTCCTGTCGTCCCCAAGTTGAAGCACGCCGTTCATCTGGTGAGTTCGTTTTGTGCTGTCGCCTGCTAAATTCTGCCGCAACCCCTGCTGCTGCTGTTCTCCAGGCTCGGATGACGAGGATCCGCTTATGTAGAAGGGAGGGTCGTTATCCGCAAATGCCCTGATATCTCCGCGGCCGTCATTGTTGGACTGCACGAACCAGTCGTCTGCATCATTGTCTTTGCCTGAGCCACCATTCCTGTTAAGACAGTAGCTGCTTCCGTCATTTGAATTGCGTTGTCGCGCCTGCGAGGGACGTACCGCAGCCTCGACAGGCGTATGCCTTAAAGAGACGGAGCAATGCGCTGGCGGTCGGCGATGGTTGAGTGTCGAAGGTCGCTGATCCGGTGGTGCCATAGTCTCTTTTGAAACAAGTTCACGACGCTGCTGCGAAATGGTAGAAGCTATGCGGATTTGCCGGGTCAGGTATAAGCAACTCCAGCGAGCCGGACCTAAGGCGTAGTCTTATTCTTATCAATCGCTGCGCTGTCCCGCAAAATCAGATCGTCGTGTGTATGAGGGAGATAATTCAGTGGTATCAAAAGTGCGCAGTGCGCCATAAATTAACCACGAAGCATAGTCTGGTGACAGCGGCCACGCTGGCGACGCCGCGCTCGCTTTGCGGAAAAGGACTTCCAAGCATCCCACGGTGTCTCCCAACGCTAGCGCGAAATCGTTATCGTCTCGATGCCATCGTCGATGGAAACATTGTGTCGCAGGCCGAGGCACTTTGGGACTCCAAGTCGCAGATCGCAGGATTAGCTTGCCAAGACACTAGATAGACAGGCCCCGGTCTACCAGGCCGCGCGCCTAAACAAGAACAACAACCTATCTACCCACAAATTCATACAAACGAGAGGTGACCAACATTGTGCCCCTGCTTTGCGACGTTCCCGCGGTGCCGGCACACGCGCCGACATTTAGACCTGTCGCCCCACTTATGGTCTGTGTTCCGTTTGGTTAGTTCTCTCCAGCTGCTACTTCGAAGTCTGCATCCGGGGACTCTCGTCGCCGAACAAAGCGCTGGTGTGTACAGCAAATGCGGCGTCTCGGAGGTCAAAGTCTTCCGCAGGAGATCACGCTCGTCGACTGTCTTGAAGTCAGCATCTTTGACCATGCGAAGGTAGAAGATCTGCAATACGAGTGATTACTCTAACGAATTTATTCGGACTCCTCTTTTACAGGAAGACGTATGGCCTGCGAACAAAACCGAGCTGATCTGCTCAAATGACAATGTGCTTTACCCATCCCCGCAATACTGACGCACTGCTCTAATCAATCTCGCCCTCGTTGCAGACTTATCGAAAACCTAACCATGATCAAGTTTGTTCAAAGCAGAGCACTTCCATGCCATTGCCACTCCACTCCTTTAGCTTCCATGAATTCTCTGCGGATGACAATGATAGGTCGTCTTTGTGATCATTATAGCCTCCCGCCTGATTAGTGCCACTGTTTATTAGATAGCGCTTGACAGCTTCGCAATTTACGATCAGGTCCTTTCCCGCAAGGCTGACGGTCAATCTCTTCCCGCCCTGTATGAGATCGTCTACATCTTTGTTTCACATGACTTTTTGACTCCAGAAGAAACGTCGCCCTAAAGCGTGCGCAATACCTGGGTCTTTGCTCGCAAAGTACCATAATTGCGTCTAGCGGTGTTGTCTGCTCAGATCGTTGTGTGATAGCTGTGCGAGATTTACCGTCCCGAGGCTTAGATACGCCTTGGTGTAAAGAACGTTTGCAACTATGAAAACCTGTGTCCTTGGCTTGCAACAGGTTGTCGCTACCAAGAGACTGCTTAGGGTTCCCTGGTACTTGTGTGGACTGGCGTAGAGTGTTGGGAGATAAAAAAGATCGGAGTTTGCAGCGGGCACGCGCCACGTCCAATCAGCAAGCACGACTGTGAGACTCAGGGCACAAGCATGCTGCAAACATGGTCCACAGGTGTTCAAAGGACTGCAGAGTGCCTTGCTGGTAGCACGTCTGATTGAGTACAGATTGCCGACAGACACGAGAGGCTGCACCGATATCTCCCTACGAGCCATTACACCCACGGCGCAATCTACAAGCCAATCCAAGATCCATCCGAAGAAAGATATCTAGCTCCAGCCGAGAAGTGCACGCAAGCGCCTACCATCAGATCCAGCGCTTCGTCGTCCGCTACCCTGCTTCTCAGAGGCGACCTCCCGTTCCGCTTTGGCGACTGGGGGCAGCAAGGCACCTCACCACCGTAGCCCTGGTCCTATGAGGAGTTGTGCGGCAAACCCTTCCCATACTATGCGCGAGATCTCAACTGCCTCGAGTCAGCGACGCGCCTGGCGCTACACCCTCGACGTTCGTCCACCATCACTCCGCCATGCCAGCGCTTTGGGAAAACGCAGCTAAGCTAACTGCGTGTCATCAGATTCGGCGGCGTACATTACGCGCGTGAGTTTCTGTAGCGCCGCTGCCATGGATTATTTACGCACCGCCCAGATGTACAAGCTGTCCGACTGGGTTTCCGAAAACTGGTACGAGTGGAATGAACCAGAGCGAATCCTCCCTGTACAAGGCGCGCTGCGCCATGTTTGCATCCAGAGCTTCGGCACTATTGTGCTTGAGGGTTCGGTCGCATACCACAAGGTGCTAGAACATACCACGGGCCCGCTTGACAGCCGGTTTAACCGCTCCACAGGACGGCGCTTGGCGCATCGTCCTCCAGTGAACAGTCACCCTCCGCCATACCGCTGCATTCGCACTCGTCCTCCGCCACATCGCTACACTCGCAGGTGATACCTATTACCTTCTTGGCAAACCCTCCATCTGGTCGAAAGGCCGATGATAAACACCATGACACGCACGACGGGGCCTTGCGAAGGTCTCTCAGGAACATACGAAACCCCTCACTACGCCAATCATTAGACAAACGTTCTCGCGACGGCGCTCTAGTGACTGTATCAATACAAACGCACGAAGCAGGTAATGTGAAGAGCGAGGAAGCTGGCACAAATAGGGAGGAAGAGCTGGAGGCTGCGCCTTGAATGAGATTTCCAGAGTTCCACTCATCGCCTACATATGTCCGTAGGCCCAACACATAATAGATTCGTTATGTAGATATTCCCGATTCGAAGCATAATACCCCGACCGCCCAAAAACGCGATAAAGCGCTTGTCTCACGAGCCAATGCCCCGTATCTTCGCGAGAATTTCGGTGACCTCCTTCATCTTGACCGGCTTCGTCAAAAACAAGTCCATGCCACTTGCAAAAGCTTCCTCCTGCGCCGACGTATCGCCCAACCCCGTGACGGCGATGATGCTCGCTCGCGGAGTTCCGCTTGCCTTTTCGAACCGGCGTATCGTCCGCGCCGCTTCGAATCCGTCCACAACGGGCATGTTGATGTCCATCAGGACCACCTCAGGCTTGCCAACCAGATTGATCGCCTGGTCCAAAGAGTCTTGCGAGCGGTTTCCCTGAGTGGCGGCACTCTCGTAGACTTCGATGGCTTCCTGGCCATTTCGCGCTGTTCGATAGAAGTGACCGGCCTTTTTGGCAAAGACTTCAAGAAGGCGTAAGTTGATGGCCTGTCTCACGTGTCAGTACGGTCTAGTTGCTAAGAGTTTGGGGGCATAAGATACATTATCGTCTACGAGCAACAGGGAGAGCACATCCGCAATCCGATTTGGAGCGGTGGTAGCCCGGCCAATTCCCGTTCGTATTTGGAGTGAGGGCGTGCCAGGTCTGGAGGAGTCTACGCTGCCACTCCTTCTGTGGATGATTGGTTGCGATACTTGTTCCTTTTCATCCTTTTCGTCGATCGCTTCAATACTCTTCGAAGCCGAATCAGAGATAGCGCCGCCTTTGCCTGCGTCGATTGCAGGTGGAGTTTCATTGACAACAGGTTTGATGGGAACAAAGCCAGACGCTTCGTTTGATGATGGCAGTTCAGCGGTGTCTAGAGCAGCCGCGATATATCTATTGTCCGCGTGCGGCTTCACTAATGAAAGTCAGTTCGCATCGACATCGGCGGCAATTCAGTAGAACCCACAGCAATTCGATATGGCGTCGGCCAGCTTCACAGGCCCGACCGGAAGCCATATATATTGCGCTCGACTAGGAAGCCGTGTTGCTATAGGTGTAACTCGAAGCTCCAATGCGGAGTCGCGCGTAGGGCAGATTATAATCAACGGTCTCCTCAGGTTATTTGATGAGAGCAAAGAGTGTCGCACCCCGCTGCTATCAGTCTGGAACAGCCGCTCTAATGCTTCCATTCGGACAACATAGACTGACGCATTGTTCTCCAAGATATCGTCAATTGCACAAATGGGGAGTCCAAGTTGCTTACAGCCTCGCTTAAGGCTGTTGAGAAGTCGCTTGTTTGCCTTCAATCTCATCGGCTCCGCTATCGGATTTATATCGAGGTCGCCGAATCCGAGAAACCCAACGCTTGCGTTGATTGATGAGAGATCGTCCAGATTATTGGGCGCCACTGCTGCGAGTGGCGACACAGAGCACCGAAGGGGCAAAGATACCCTGACGGTTGTGCCTGCACCTTGTTTGCTGCGCACGTGAACATTCCCATCTAACGACCTGACAATCTGTGCGACAAGATTCAAGCCCTAGGTAATAAATTAGCTAAGATTCCACAGCAGCGGAGCATTGTTGCAGCTTACAAGTCCTGTGCCTGGGGTCAAGCTGTTTTCTTGCTTGAATGGCCGAAAAAGACATTTGACTTGAAATTCATCCGACATACCGATGCCAGAGTCCTCGACCTAAAACACACAATCAGCGCAAGTCCACCGCTCATTATGCGACATTCGAACCCACCACCAGCTCCACATGTGCTATCCGCTCCTTGCCAGCTCTTTTCTGAAGCGACTTCCTTCGCAAAGAGACGTTGATGTAGCCCGAGGATGTGTATTTCAGAGCGTTCGAGACGAGGTTTAGGCAGATCCTCTTCCACGAGCCGCTTGCGACGCATAAGAGCCAATCTGAACTTTGGAATTCATCTATAGTCAAGGCTATGACGGCTTGGTGTTCATCGCTGGACCCGCTTACGTCGTCGAGTTTGATGATCTGGTGATTAAATCCTAAGCAAGCGGCGTTGACAGCATCTTCAGTCAGAGTGCTAAGCATGACAGCAGACTCTGCTTCTGACGGATAGCTAGCCGCGCTCGAATCGGAAGCCATGTTTGAGCTTTGGGATGGGTCCATCTTTCTCCGCTTCTGCGTACCATGGTTGAGTCGTGAGTATTCTAGCAGGTCGTTGATCTACGATTGGTGTTAGCCATGCGTGAGCAAACATACTACACGCCAAAATATTTGCGTGCATCCGCAAGATGGGCGTCGGCGGCTAGGGGAAGGAGAGATCTTACAACATCGAGAAGTGTCGTACCGCACGAGTTGATAGACCGGATCAACTCACGGCCCAGGACGCCTTGTTCCTGTTCTTCAAGACACTCGGCACTGCCCAAGATGCCATGGAGCGGAGATCTCAGCTCGTGAGAGATGGAGGAGATGAAGTCATTCTTCGAACGACCCAGTTCCTGCGATTCTAGTCGCCAGATTTCTCCGAGGACTACATCGCAGAAAGCTGCCAGGTAGCTCAGTTCGTTTCGGACTGAGAACATACGCGTAGAAGAGTAGCTTAGTACAATGGAAGCACCAAACCACCGTTCTTGATGGGGATCCCACATTCCAAGAAAGACGAGGCTTCTGATGCCCGGGAAGATGTCTTGGATAGCACGCCCATCTTTCTTTCTTGCGCGGATCTTTTTAGCTGCACGCTTACTCGACGGAGTTGTGCTCTGTTCTAGTTCAGATCCTGCTGACTCGCCAGCACTAGCGGATGACAAGCCTTCGTCAGATACGTACTCGTCCTCGTCTGAAGCTTCACCGTCCCCATTGAAATGCCAAACCTGACCGTCGGGGTAGCGGCGTAGCAGGCTTCTTAGGACCTTTTCTGAGAATTTCGCCTGTTGTATCGCCTCTCGGACTCGGGTTTCAATGTCGATAGAGTACGCCGAGCCCAGGACAACGCTATGCTTCGGTGGCTCACAGAATTCGATCTTCGGAGCCATTGTTTTCTCCTGGCGAATCCCTTGTTGCGAGGCATTGCCGGCGTCAGACACATGAGAAGTATCTGTCTCTGTTTCGGTTTGGGACAGTCCTTGCGTGCCATTGATCAGTCCTCCGACACTGCCAACAGTTGCGTCTAAGAACATCACGCCATCGGCGCACAATCCCTTCTGTATCAAGCCAGCAGCACGTGATGCTGTGGCTTTTATCCGAGTCGAGAGATCCTCATCCGGTTCATCGGCCCTTGTATGGGACGGTGCAGCAGAACCCGTTGAGCTGTTAGATCCATTTCTCGACCCTAGCGTCGGTCTACTTGATGCCACATTGTCCGTTGGCGTTTGGCTATTTGAGGGACGATCATGGGTAGACAGATTTCCAGTGGATGTAGCTTTAGTGTCTTCACCGGTACAGTGTGAGCCTTTTGTTGCAAAGTATTCATCCCCAGCAGAGGTTTCTGCTATGCGGTCGGTAGCCCTAGGGGTGATTGGCACTCTTTCGTTAAGAGTCTGGATTCGTGGCTCGGACGCGTCTTCAGGGTGCCCTAGCGCATTAGTTGGGTTATGCCCACTGCGATGCCACCAGTCTCGTGAGTCTGATCTCCCTTCGATAAAAGCACCAAGTGCAGTGTTCATATCGCGGCTGCGTTGATTGTCTTCTTTGGCTCGCACCTGCGTAGTAATGTTAGTTGGACAATCGCAAGACTCAAGAACAGTGTGGGGACAGTACCAGCTCAAGATGTGACATTATCGCTGACGCTAAATTGCGCAAAAGATCTACCTGACCAAGCTTAAGCCCATCGCGTGGCTTGTCATCCAAGACACAGAGTGCACCGATATTGATACCTTTGGGTGTGGTGATCGGAACGCCTGCGTAGAAGCGTGCTTTTGGGCCGTCTTGCACATAAGGTCTATCGCAAAACCGAGTGTCCTCGGTGAGGTTGTTAATGATATGCGCAATAGACTTCGTGTTGGCATCCTGCGCATTTGAGCCCCCATTGGCTGGCAGGGTTGTAGTGACCTCGCATACCGATAGTCCACGGGGGATTTTAGTGAAGCCGAGCCATAGAGAATCGCCAGGAGCATGATGCGAGTCGTTGTCCAATGAAAGCGTGCGAGTTGACTCGGCTATCACATAAGCATGTGCAGAGTCGAAGAAAAAGATCATGGCCCTTCGTGCTTCGAGTTGTAGTGCGGCAAGCTGGGTGAAAGCCGTGAGCGTTTTGTCCGAGGAAGAGACAGCTTCATGTGAGGCTGCAATCTCTGAATCGTAAAGGTTGCAGAACTTGGGCTCCTTGCTTGCATAGGCCAGAACGGACTCGTAGTAGGAGTAGAACTCGCGCTCACGTCGGCTCTCGTATAGCCTGTGCTTCCTTGCCTCTCTGCCTTCATTGCCGCCATGTTCGCTAGGCCGTAGGATGGACGGCCCCATGAGGACAGAGGAGGAGGTTTGTTGTACGAGTGAAGCGGCCGGCCGTCTGACTTGAGTTGTGAGTCGCTGGAGTCGTGACCGTAACGTAGGACTGAGAGGTTATATTATAGCCCGTACGTAGGTAGCTTGATGGGCGCGAGTTCGTTTGCCACCGAGCAATCTGCCCAGTCCAGCTGCCACAACGCCCCCTTTGCAACCGGAAACTGCTCCGACCCTGGATTCACCACCTCCACACCCGCCCGTGTCACCCGCATCGGTGCCGGCTCGAAAATATCGCTCTTAGGGGCAGTTTAGGGTCTTGTAGTGGTTACCCGTCTCAAGGGTTTCGGTGCGCGGCTTCCACGTCCTGTCGACTGTCTACGTGCCCAACAGACCGTAGCGACACAAAGTGTTGTACTACACATATTGCAGTCAACGTTCATACACATTCAACTCAGCGATTTAGTGCCGCACAGTGCTTTGCTTCTCCATGCATAGAATGCAATGGACTTATTTGAATTTTGAGGGTGATAGTGTATGCGTGGTTCGCTTGTACGCTCCTGCCTTTCGCATCACATGCTGCATTCGCTCGACGTAATGCTCCGACTGGGCCGGTATGTAGCGGGACAACCAGCTGAACGCCTTTACAGCGCATGCTATGTACAGTGGGAGTCTGGACCGTCTAGAGCTCACCCAAGATCTGCACGTTGACGTCGTCGTCCTCTCGTTGTCCACAGACCCTAATTCAGTGTTTCTGGTTTTTATTTTGGCTCCGCCATCACCGCGGCTGGGACTCTCGTATTGACATTCCCCAATAGGCATATGGAGCTTCACAGTAATCCAGTAATCTTCCTGGAAGCTGCAATTCCAGGACATGCTTATCCAAAAAGACTCCGACAGGTAACCGGATCTTGATTTGTGAATCTGTCACGACGGTACGATCATGCTGCTCAGCAACGGCAGCCGAACAGCTGCTGTCTTGTACTCGCTAACTCGAACTGTTGGACCCAGGACCCAGGACCCAAGACCCAGGCTCTACTCCTAGGGGCTGAGGTTGGAACCTGTTGGCCTCATTACAAGCTTGGAAGTCGCATTCGTGGAACACGGAAGGCTGGATTATCTTCCCCCGTGCTGTTCCCGCGGCAGAACGTTCCTCGTCAATATCGTTCTTCGCTAGTAATTCTCATCCAAATCCAGTTTCTCCATGGGTGTGAAAGCGAAGCACAAGTCCCGACACGTCAATATCGTTCTTCGCTAGTAATTTTCATCCAAATCCAGTTTCTCCATGGGTGTGAAAGCGAAGCACAAGTCGCGACAAAAAAAAAAAAGAAAAAAAAAAAAGAGAGAGAGAGAGAGAGAGGCACAGCGCCAGCGCTAAGCAGGAGCTTGGTTTCGGAACCTCCTGACAACTTATGACAACGCCTACGCGCACCGCACACAAGCAGGCAAGACGGCCCCAACGCCGACTCAACCTCGAGAATCGTCATCCAAGATTAGCAAAAGCCGGGAAACATGCGTAAAACGCCTACGTTGCACAAGAACTCGACGAACCTATTGCTCTCGTAGGAAGGCCTACACAAAGGCAAGATGAGTTGACAACCAGCTCGAGCGCTTCATGAGTTAATCCAGTCGCGAAAAACACGGCAAACACAGCAGACATCACGCGTAAGCATATAAAAAGAGGAATTATTCACTCCAGCCCCCAGCAGGATGGCAAGTGGCGGATAGCAAGAAACTCAGACCGGGGGAGATGCAACAGTCTCGACAGGCAAGTCTAGTAAACAGGCAGCGTGGCAAGATAGCGCGCACCTTCAGCCCTATGACATGTAGAGAAGAACGGAGAGGAGAGTGGATTGTGTATCAGTCGAAATTGGTGCAGACCCACGGCGGCGAAATTGGCGTCCACTCAAAGAAAGGCGGTGGGGCAGCATTCTGGTTTTTCTTCCGTACGCGGCGGGTCGATGGTCCCGCAAGCAGCAGGTCGAAAGGGTAGCTGTATACCAGGAAGAGGTTACGAATTGCCGGGATCGCCTATCTGGCAGGGAGGTTACTATGTGGAACGTCAGTTTCAGGCGAACGTGGAGACTCACAAAGAGTCAACGTAAATCAGGAGAGCGAGGAGAGCGGGAGCCATGAAGAGATGATGGGTGTGATCCGTGTCGTTCAAGATAGTCTGCAGTGGAAGCAAGCATGAAAAAAGCGATCTTCCGCATTCGACCTTGTGCTTCACCCTTTCTTGCAGTAATCCTGCGCCACTTTAACCAACCTCGCCCTTGCCGCAATCTTGTCGAAAGCCTGACCATGATCGAGTTGTTCGAACCAAAGCACTTCCAACCCATTGCCATTCCGTATTCTTCGCTCCCATGAATCTTCCGATGGATATGAAGATACACATCCCTCATCTTCATGATTACCCCCTACGCCACACCGTCTAGCTTGGTTGGCGCCACTGCTTGTTAGATAGCTCCTGACAGCCTCAGTTTTTACGATTAGGTCTTTCCCCCCAAGACTGACGGTCAATCGCTTCCCGTCGTGCACGAAATCCTCTACATCCTTGTTCCACATCACATTTTGACTCCAGAAAAAGTGCCGTCCTAAAGCGTGCGCAACACCCGGGTCTTTGCTCGCAAAGTACCACAATTGCCACTCATTCGCACGCTGCGGCTGCCGTACTGTAAAGTTGTGCGCAACATCTGGCATGTGTAGCAGAAAGTTCACAGGATCAACGAAAAGCGCAGATGCGACTTTTGGGCGCAGGATTTGGTCTGCTAGGATGAACGTGCTGATGACGCTGCCATAGGAGTGGCTAACCAGCAGAAAGCTGTCATAGCTGTGCTCGGCAATAATCTGACGGAGCTCCGTGCATAGTACGTCCTTATCGAGCATACTGTGCGTTATGCGAAACGAGATGGGCATGATCTCAACAGCTAGAATGCCGATATGGCCATCGTCATTGTCGGCGTTGTCATGGACGATAGAGTTGATGTCAGAAAAGAAGTCGGTATACGGATACAGCCCGATGCCGATACCGTGGATGAACAGGATGGGGAGTCGAGTCGTAGAAGTGTGGGGCCGGTACCAGTAAGATAGGTGTTTGGCTGGAGAACGGTAGCGTGTCATGAGGCTGACTGGGCGGCAGGGAAAGAGCTTCAAGGAATTGGCGAGCGAGAGGCGGTGGAAGTCGAAACCTAACCGCTGAAGCTTCAGGTATGCGAGGAAGTCAACCGTACCTACACACTGCAATTGGATCAGGCGAAAAGAATAGGATGTCAATATCGGAGTACTTACAAAATACCAGAACAAACTCCTATGTAGCATATCTACGCGATCGATGGTCAACCTAGTAGATTTTGCTACGCCTTTCCCCGGCCTGAAGGGTTTGCCCAGCATGGTTTCAAACTCGAGCGTATATTCCTCGATCTCGCTCTCGTCCGTTCCTTCTTCCCAAAAACAATCGAAGAAGGCCCACGTTAGCCATTCCTTAAAATCCCGCCGTCCGATATCTTCAATATTCGCACCCTTGAACCAGCCTCGAATGTACTGCTCAGGCTCCGCTACCTCGGCCTTGACGCAGTCTACAAGCTTGCGTCGCTCTTCTTTGGAGCGTGGAGAAGGATGGGTAGCCGGGTGCTGGAGATACCACTGATACGGGAGGAAGAAGCAAGTGCAGAAAAGCGCTTCTGCAATCAACCAGAGCTCGATAGGTGGTCGCATGCGAAAGGCCGAGGCCGAGTCTATTGTGATGAGAACCCAGTAAAGGATGCTAATAGGTGCAATACAGTGTAGGATGGATATGCAGGTGCGAATGAAGACGTACTCGGCTGTAGATGTCCCAATCATGCTGTGAAGTGTTGGTTTGAGGATGGGTGCATATCTGTCGCTAAAATCTCTAGGTCGACAGATGGTAAGAAAGAAGGTCAAAAGGAGGGAGGGTCCCTTAAACTCCACGTTGAGAGAGATGCTTCTGGTGAGGCGCTCACCAATATGCAAGTGCCATGTGAAAAGTGCGGGCGCGAGCAAGGGGTGGTAAGGCCGGGGGTCATTGCATGGCTGAACCGCTGCGAAGAACGTGATATGGTACGACAAGACTCATATGCTAGAGCTGCGATTTTGAGCGCAACAAGTTTTAGGGCTGCGAAAGACTGCAGGAGAGGCGGGCAATAGCAGACAGCAAAATATTCAGTGCAGGAAGATGCAACAGCTTCGGCAGGCAACCCCGAGAGGCTAGCTATGTGGACAATGGACAAGATAGCGCGCGCCTTCAGCTGAAGGCGAGCAGCCTGTAACGTCTGCTACAGAGTGGGAAGGAGGAGGAGAGGATAGGAGAGGAGGGAGAGGAGTTCAGTATTGAGAGTCACAAGCTGAATTCCCTAAAACTACAGTAACTGCTGCTATCTAGAAAAAAGCCGGTCCTAGAGCACTTATTGTCCAATCTGCAGCTCCATCTACTTGTCTAACGTCCTCGAGCCAACTTATCATAGAATTAATGGTGCTCTCGATACGCTCTCTTGTTAGACCATTTTCTTTACAAATGTCGCTTAGACAGTTAGATTTGCAGCACATCCGCAGCACAAAGATCATTGCGATAGAATTTTGCGTGAAAGAGAACAATTGTGGAACGAGGTGTTTCTTGTTTCGTGGCGGTGAAAGAGAGAGCGACCAGAGAAGTGCAGCGTCAATAGCAGAAGCGCACTTGATGCGGTCATCTGCCGTTATGAGCTCGGGTAAGTGAAGAGCTTTGTAGATGAAGGGGCGACAAATCAAGAATCGAGCATGATAGAAGCGAGTGCGGAGCAGAGCAACCGCAATATCGTTATGGTCCAGCTGACCAAATCCAAATTTATGGCACGGGTCGAAGAACTTTGCATTCAGGGCCGTAGTTAGCGGCTCGACTTCCTCTGAATTGATAAAGTCTTCGTCGCTCCATTGAATCCGCTGCGGTAACGCGTTACGCCAACAATCAAGCTCGTGAAGCAGTTCCAAGGCAAGTCCCGAAGGTGGTTCGCTGTAACCTCCCGTGCTTGGAAGACATGTTGAAGGCTCGACTAGAGTCTGCATGCCAGATGCTTGCCATAGCAGCTCGGTCTCGCCTATGCCGGGCTCATAACCATGCATGGTGTTGTCCACCCTTCTGATGAGGCGGCTGAATGTGATCATAGCAATGAAGCAGAACGCCCGAGTATCGTCTTTGTCCACGTCAAAGAAAACAAAATCATCTGGTAGAGACCTGTCAGGCGATCCTTCTCTTTGTACTGTCTCATGGATATGCGGTAATGGGATTTGGTCTTCAAGGCTTTCGATACCGGTCGATCCTAGTCGAAATTCGAGGTCAAATAGCCTTTCTTGAAGAAGGCATACCCAGTATGCACGCTTGACAAGGTCGCCATATAGCGACGTCCAGTCAATCTCTTGGCTTTTGATAAGACATGTGCATGCTAATGATGCTGCACTGGTTGAGCTCCAGAAGTCTGTATGGCGTGCGCTTGATTCAAAATATGTCGCTTGCAGTAGCATGATCTGCACATTCTCGAGACAAGGCTGCGTAGTGACCATGCCTATCCGCCGCCTTGCTTCGTTGAACAGGCCAAGTCCTGGAGGCTTCTCGATTGTGCCTCTGCGAAAGTCGCCGAACCCATCGTTGCTGAGCATGGTAGAGTGTCCTGTAACGCCTTCGATAGCTAACTGACCGAGAGCGAAGACAAGTAGCGCAAGCACGCTTTTGGGGTCGTCGTCTCTATACCCTTCTCGTAGGAGCCTCGCCACGATTCCATCCATGAACAAGTCCAGATCGAGCAAAGGAAGCAGTATGTTGAACGTGTTAAAATAGGCTGAGGAATACTCATCCACTTGTTGATTCGTCAAGCTTGGGAAGACGATGGATCCCCTGTTTGAAGTCGAGGACGGGAGGCCAATATTGCATGGTAACTTGCTACAGTGCTTCGATGTCTTCGTCTGCAGTAGCAAAGGGGAACCACATCTTGCAACGCACTGCAAGTCTACTTCTGCTGCTGGTACGACCCCTGATTCCTTTATATGAGAAACAACTTGGGGCCAGAGCAATACCATGTGCGACAAACCAATGCGTGAATAGGAACCTCGCTGGGGATACTCGTTTGTCGGGCGATCTTCGAGGGACACAGGCTGGGACACACTCGGCGGAAGGGAAAAATCGCTGTGCTTCTCTGAATTGTCGCTCAAGTTCGGGTCGATCAGTCCTGTCCATTGCGGTATGGCAACAACTTCCGGAGCGGGCTTCAGGCGCGATGAGGTTGTTCGTCCCAGCCAAGCATACGGGCCAGTTTGAGATTCTTCGTGTTCGAGTCTTGGCGTTGTATCAAAAGCTGCCAGCTGAGAATCATTTGTGGCGCGGCGGGTTGCAGGTTTGTGATTCGTAAAGCCAGGTATCTCATCCTCCGTTCTGATCCGCTCTAGGAGTTTCGACGCTTCCGAAGCGCTTCCGTGTTTAAGTCTTTCGTATACTGCCAACAAACCGGCGTGGCTCAATTTCAGTCGCTCAAACTCCGATTTTAGGGAGGCGAATCTTGAGGCGTTGGGTTTGGATGAGTACGCACATCGTGTACGCTTCGCTTGACAAGGGCCGCATACAGGTGTTGTACCGTCGCACTACCAAATGTGAGCTTTTCCGTCCACGTCCATGAGGATGAGTAGATACGCTTACCCTGCATTTGCGTGTCCTACAGGCCTCGCAGGCTACGAGGGCAATGTGCTCGCGTTTGGGCATGCTTCATATTCGAGCCCGTTTAGATCGCTCAAACCGCGCACAGATATGCAACACGTCTGTTCGTGTGATGAATCCAAACGAGAGGTGAGGCTATGCGGTGAAAGCAACTGACATGGAAGACGCACGGCTGTCTGCGTTGGAAATGATTTAATGGAAAATACAAAGCTATGCGGTTCTCGAGAGCACCTCAGTTAAATAAGCCGGCACAGATACCGCTCTGAAATCTCGATTTGACAAGCCAGCTTTCAGTGCCACATTGGAATGCCACATGCCGAGCCGCGATGCAGAAATGCATGTGACTTGTAATTCCCATGCAAGTTTTGGACCCCGCACTTGGGTTTGACATGATAACTTACCGCTTGCGCATAAAGCCAATGTCCGCGGGATTTCGACAGGGTTTAGCAATGTCCATCTGTGGTTGAGCTGCAAAATATTGGTTGTTTTTTTGCAGGAACGCTTGAATGGCACACTTCGCTCTATGCCATCATGATCCTACTGCAGATCAGTGCTGTGTTGCTCATGATTCGCGGCGCACTTGTGCCAATCCATGACTCAGCCGCTAAACATCCGCGCTAATCCTCTATATCGGAGAATCGAGATGCCGCTTTCTAGATGTGGAGACGCTGAGCTTCGCCTACTTGCTTAGGATGCCTGAGGCCCCAGAACGAGTTGGATTCAGTGACATCACCGAAGCGTGTCCGTTCGCGCATCTGCTGCTTTGCATGGTCTTGGAAGGCATGGCAGTCTTCTATTGCAGGCTGTCGATTATCATCCGGCATCGATCACATTTAATCCAAGGATGTCGGTTCTGGTCGTGATTTCAGTATCTGGCGCTAGGCTACAGCACTTGACCTGCAATGATTATACGCCAAGAGCGGACAAATGCTAGATCACGAAGGAGACCAAGGTGTTAGAAGCATTCACAACATTCCCAGTATACGACCATGACTTTGGATTGGGTTGGAGTGCGAGGGAACTTGACTTCACATTGTATGCAGCATCACTGCTCTGTCTCAGAATGGCCATTTCCTGGAACAGCCAATTCCAGGATTTGGATAAGGCTTTTCTCGTCGAAACGCAGAGCTCAATGTCGACGTGAAGCACTCATGTCCATATAACAAAGGTCTCTCACAATGTCAATGCTTGTTCGCATAAGCCTAGCTTCTGTCCGCACAACATGCCTCTCAATCTCTCTTTCGTCGTGCATTTCTTCCACAGCATGCCAAGACAACCGAGACATGAAGCCAGGAGAAACATCTTTCGACATTTGCACGACTCCATTCGCCGATTCCGCATCAGAAAGAGCATTTCTAGGCCCATAGCAGAGGAGAGCGAGATTATCGATGATGATTCGTCATGGCTGGGGCCTCCCCCTGGGTACGAAGAGGAGTCAAGGACCTGTATGTGTTCGGTCCCTTGAGGCGCTCAACACAAACCTGCTGAGGACTTGCCATGGCCGCTCCAAGTTCAATGGCGCACTGTGGATGATCACAAAAGAGCATGCACGCTACCCCGTTCCACTGGCCTCAATATCTTGGCGATCGCTGCATCATTAAGCTTCACATGCGGAGGATCGGTGTCGCACTACTTCACTGCTCGAAGAAAATAATATCCTTTCTGTCGGATCGTATGAAGGCAATGGAAAAAACGACCAGTACTAAAGACTCTTGCAATGCTGCTCAATTGTCGCAACCCAGCCCACCAACGGATTACCCGGGTCCACCGCCTCAGGATCCGTTGAAACTGCCGGTGCTGCGGCGGAGGAGGACCCACGTAGCAATCGCGTGTGCTACTTGCCGAAGAAAGAAAGCCAAGGTAAATCGAGCTTTGATTTAGGAAAAGACCGGACTGGAGAAGTCACAGAGAGAGAAAGCTCCTATTGTGACAGTGCGACGGCCAGCGGCCTTCGTGCAAGCATTTCGCGAAGAAAGACGTCCCCTGCGAATACGACGTCGACCCGGACACAACGCGTTTAACATCCACCCTCTGAAAGCATGAGGCTCTCCAAGCCGAAGTCGAACAACTGCACAAGCTTATTGAACACATTCGCCGCAGTTCCGACATTGAAGCCAACGAAGTGTTCCGAAAGATCCGGGCATCTGAAGACCCGTTCGATGTTCTGAAAGAGTGTGATGCCTCTTTTTGAAGCTCACTATGCTCATGGAACTCAACTCCAGGCTGCTCTGAGCAGTACAAATCTCATAACAGCCATGTCCTTGTTGAGCAACCGTGCACTGGAAATGAGAACACTTGCGAAGCTTGCGTCTGCCTCATTTCTATCTAGGCCGTCCCTCCTAGAGTGTGTTATACTTCGACCGTAAATGGGCTTCAGCATATACTGCGAGCCAACTTTGCTTGCGGAGGATACACTCCGCTGTTTTTTTTTTTTTTTTTTTTTTTTTC
>MSJI02000664.1:144191-166114 GCA_001931905.2 Cladosporium sp. IMV 00045 | reverse complement strand
TTGGCCATGTTAATAGGGCTAATAAGTTGATAATACTGGCGGTGGTGGACTGTTGGGATGACGTGAAAAACGTAATATTACCTAGACTGCATCTGTCTTGACATTAAGATACCGGTGCGCAAAGACCGGCGGGGCGTGAAAGGGCTCCTCTTCCTCGAGCAGCAAAGACGAGAGAAGACATGGGCTTTCAAAGGTTTTCATTTCGACCTCGCTACTTTTCCCATTTCGGGGCGCCGAAGAAAGCAAGGCTCGAGCCCCGTCTGGGAGCCGGCCGTAGCAGCACCATGAATCCCTCCGTAACCCCGTTCATACCATGCCTCTAAAACGCAACAGATCGCTTAAGCCTGGGCGCGCTTCTCCTTGTTGGCCTCACGGCCCTTGGAGATGCGCTCAAGGATGTTCTCGCGGTCCTTGTCAAGCTTGAGCTTGGTGACCTCGACTTTGCTGGGGGCGATGCCGATGGGGACGCTCTGGCCGTTGGTCTTCTCGCGGGTGACACGCTCGACGTGGATAACGTATTTGAGACGGTAGCAGGCGGTGATCTTGCCCTCACGGCCCTTGTTGCTGCCGCGCTTGATGACAACCTCGTCGTCCTTGCGGAGGGGGATCGAGCGGACCTGCATTGGTTACAAGTTAATTTCCAGATTCGCAAGGTTTGAGATTTCGGGTCGGAGGAATTGATCATGACGGATCACGGATTTGCGGGAAGGCATACGTTGTACTTTTCTCTGAGCTCTAGGTGGGGGGTCAGCATTTCGCCCTAGGGATTGCATTTTCCTTTTACACGGTATAGGTTCTCTTGCATACCCTTGGAGAGGGGCGCGCTCATGATCACACGGCGCACGCTGGAGGGAGCCTGGAAGTGCTCCTTGCGGCTCTTGCTCCTGCTGGAGTGGAGGTGGGAGTTGATCTTCGTCATCGCGGCGGTGTTTGTGGTGGACGGAGGGGGTGGGTGGTCGGTATCGTCGTTGTCGCCGGGTCGTCAAGGCACAAGACTTCAGTCGCCAGTCGGCCCTCTCAAATTTGGGAGATTGTGTGCGGACGCCGCACTTTCCCCGAAGCTTGCTCTGGGCTTGGCGGAACTTCAAAGTGAGTGAGGGACGGGACGGCGGGGAAGGGACGGGACGCAAGTCGAGACGATCATCGCCTCAGGCTGCCCTACGTCGTCTTCTTGCCCCAGGCGGAAGCTACATCCTAGCACCGGACTTGACTTGACTGCTGTATGCGCGTGTTGTGTCGTTGCGCAACTTGTGAGTGAAGGCGAGGTGGAATCAAGAAATTGCGTTCAAACACGCGCAATTTGCCGAGCGACGAGCCAACACCCGGAACTTGACCAGGACACCTTCACGTGCGTTGCGCGACACGCTATAGAGTCGCAATGAGGCACTTAACACTCCACCACTTTCACCAAACGAGCGCATACATACTCACTCCCACCTTTCGCGAAAGCTGAAGACCGAGCATGCGAGCAACGTCATGGCACCTCCATATGGACATCACAACAATTTCTACGACCCAGTAGGAAGCCAGGCGAACCAACCCACTGGTTATACCTACGGAAACTCGTCGACTTCTACCTCGCAGCCCGCATCTGCCTCGCATGGTGCTTCTTCATATCCCAGTTACAGCGGTCATTCATACGGCAGTCAGCGATATGCGCCCAGCGCGAATACCCAGCAGAATGCGACGGCAAGCAACGTGGGAGGATCACATGTCGCGACAGATTCAGTAATGAGCGGCGTCAGTGGGCAAGACAACCAGACATCTGCAAATCGGTCGGACAGTAATCTTCAATATGAAAGTGATATGGGTAGCTGGGGCAATCCGAATTTTGCAACATCCTCCTACCGTGGGAACTTGAATCTACCTGGCCGCAGCCAGAGCAGTACCGCATCGCCACTCTATGCGCCCAGCGCATCCTCCTCGACGTACGCAAGGCCAAACTACAATGCGCCGCCTCAACAACCACAAAGCAGCACCACGGTCAATAACCAGCAAAGCTACGCTCAACACAGCGGGACGTCCGCCGACGTTTCAGGCGCAAGTCGACAGGTCTACGGCACTTCACAGCATAACGTGGCTACCACTGAGCCGTCACGATACGCAAGCCCACTACATGTTGCTCAGGCTCATCAGCAGCAACAGCAGCAGCAGCAGCAACAACCACGTCATCAGGGCCACGGCAGACAAGCATCACGTTCATCAAATCAGCAACCATCACCTGTAGTACATTCACGTGCACCACCACAGATTGATCATAGACAATCGAGTGCCTCAGTCGAGCCCATGGCGAATACCACCGTGGATCCATCTCAAGTCTACGATTTCCGAGCTGAAAGGGAGAAGAAAGAGAGAGCTGAGGCAGAGAAACGCCGGAAGAGGGAGGAGGTTGAAGCAGCGAAGAGAGCCGAAGAGGCACGTATTGCAGAAGAGAAACGCAAGGCTGACGAGGTCAAGCGACAAGCTGAAGAGCGACAAGCTCAGGAGGCGCGCAGAGCAGAAGAAGCTAAGCGTCTTGCTGGCGAACAGGCGGCAGCGGCCAGGGTAGAAGCCCACCGCAAGGAAGAAGAGCAGCGCAAAGTCCGAGAGAGTAAAAGCGCTGCGAGCACATTGGCCTCACTCGCAACAAGCAGTAGCGTCCCAGACATGCCTGAATCCCCTCCTCTGAATGATGAGGAGGCCGAGATGCGAGCCATGTTCAAGAAAATGCGCGAATTCAACACCAAGAATCCCACCATGCTCGCAAAGTTATGGGAAGAAGAGCGCCGCTCTCATGCTTCACACTCCCAGTCGGCTCAGCCTGCTTCGGCTTCGCAGCCTGCTTCGACTCAGCCGAAGCCTAGTGCTCCACAAAACGGTGCATCGAGCACACCACTATCTGGCAGTACTACGACGCCTAGTCAAATGAAGCCATTCTCGAATACTCCCAAGTCGAAGGCTCCAGCGGCTAAAGCCACGCCTAGTGCGCCTGTCAACAAACCCGCATCTGATAACCAAGGGACATCAGCAAGTCAAGGACCCGCTGCGAACGCAAACCTCTGGCCTCCTGGTAAGAAAGGGTTACTCGCGGATATTGCAGCACGCTGGCTCCATAGCGTCAACCTACACAGAGCTGTCACACCAAAAGAAATTCTTGATCTGTTGGATCGTAACCCAAACTATGTACAGCTTTGCGAAGCTCTGGAGGCAAATGGCCTGAAGTTCGATCGAGCGGACTTTGCGAGGGAGCTCCTTCGAGGCGTGCAACCAGCTGGTACTAATACTCAGCCTTCACACAAGGCTGGCGACGAGGCCCTCATGTCCGCGAACGGCACTGTGGCACAGGCGAGTGGAGTTGCGTCTCCAGTCGCCGGCCAACCAAAACCTAAGCGTCCTCGAGCTACGAAAGCCGAGATGGAGCAACGGCGAGCCTCGAAGATGGCGAAGTCTCTGGACCAGCAGGCTTCGGCCAGTTCAAACAATGGCATGGTCGATTACGAGATGCCTTCGTTTTCTGCCATTCAGCCAAGCCATCTCGCTGGTCAGGTTAGTCACATGCCTACAGTAGAGCGTTTAGTGTCAACTCCTGTGCAGCCACCGCATGCCATGTCGCCTTTGCCTACCACCTTGAACCAGCAAGCATCACGGCACCCGTCGCAGTCTGTGCAGCCTGAGCGACAATCTGTTCAGCAAAATGGACCCTCTCCTATTGGGTCCGCCCAGCAGACACCTCAGGTCAAACAGCCCTCGCCACCTCGACAGCCTGCGAACAAGGAAGAGGCTGCCCGCAAGCGAGGATTCAATGAGTTGGTCGACTTGACCGCTGGAGACTCCGATGATGAAGACATGCCACCAAAGAAAATGATGCAGCCTCCGCATGGTTTGAATACGCAACGCCAGCAACCGTATCCATCGCAGCCTCATGCTGCCAACAATGTTGCACGACAGACTTCGGTTTTATCCAGTAGCGCCCCCGTCGCGCAATCCTTTAGACCCCCTCCAGGGATGCCGACTACTGCACAAATGATCATGATGCCAAACGGAAGCTTTGGGGTCGCGCCTCCTGTTGGATACACCACTCCGAGGGTTCACACTCCGAAGATGACGTTGCCTGCCTCAAACGTCCCAAACTCCATACCTCCGACACAACAACCACCGAAGCGTAAAGGTCCAACCAACGAGCAGCTCCAGGCCGAACGTATCAAGGGTAAAATGGTCGTCGAGCCGATCATGCGCGATCGAGTTCTACGCAGATCCACGTACGACAGTCGTACCATCGCACGCGATGTCTTACTTGCAACAGGCCGTCATCCGGACATGCGACCGCTCAATGGCCATTTGCACGTCATGCAAAAGTTGCTAGGTGATAGAGGTGGAATGGCGGATCAAGCCGGCAACAAAAGCGATCTTGGCACAATCAAATGGGACATTCTTGATCCAGACCCGCCAAAGAAAGCGCAACCTGTCAAGAAGCCTGATACAAGCAGTGCTGATCGCACGAGTGGTATTGTGCGCACGACTGAAGCTGGCGATGAGGATGCCGATGATGAGGGTGATGTCGCCCAGCCGAATGCGGTGGAGGGAGCGCGGCACAATTCCGCCCAGCGAGTCGACATCCACAACAAGGCGGTCGCTTCGAACAACAACATACATATTCCCGCGCCCAAGAAGCGCGGTCGCCCACCACGCGCCAGCCTGAACAAGGATAACAACAGCACCAGGGCAATGTCAACACAGGCTAGGAATGATGCAGGTGATAATGTAGCGTCGCATAGCACAGCCAAATCGGCAGCTCGCGCGACATCATCACAGACGCCAGCAAGTGCAGCCGTGGGGTACGCAGCTTTCCGCCAACTGGATGAAGCTGGGAATCCCATCAAGAAGAAAGGTCGGCCTGTTGGATGGCGCAAAAGCGTTCACTCTCGTGAAGCGCAGGGTCTCACTCCGGCGAAGCCAGGGGAGTATCACGGACCCAAGGCGAAAGCATCAGTTCCGAAGCCGAAAGAGCGTCTTCAAGAACCTTCCTACCAGGTCTACAAGTGCCAGTGGACTGGCTGTACCGCTGAGCTGCACTCATTGGAAGTTCTGAAGAAACACGTCACCAAACTCCACGGTCGCGAAGACGCAGACGGCTCGTATTACTGTTCCTGGAAAGACTGCAAATTGGCAACCAAGCAATCACCAGCGCGTAGCCAGCATCAAGCGCAATCTCCTGCATTCGAGAGCATTGGCGTCTGGCTCTCCCACATTGTCAAAGAGCACCTCCAGCCAGTGGCGTGGACACTAGGCGATGGCCCACGTGGCGGCCTGTCTGGTAAGCTCGCCGCTGACTCTGGTCAGATCTAGTCCGCTGATTAGTAGCTAACAGCGTCCCCGTCCACCAGACCATCTCGACTCTGAGACATCTGAGGCATACCTGAGCGACTCACGCGGCCGCTCCGTCACACCAATCATCGTCCCCATGTCGAACGTCGGCATCGGCGAGACTCCAAACCAACCTATGCAAGCCCGCGCAGGCCGCCCGCCAGCAGGCGCGGGCAAAGATGAGCGCGTGGGTTTCGCCGAACTCCAGAAGCTGAAGGAGAGAAAGAAAGCCGTGGGACCGACGATGGAGAAGACAGGCGTCCGCCTGGCGAATTCCAAGCGCCGCATGGGCTTTCTAGATGATGAGAACTTTGAGGATTTCGTGGAGAGCGAGGGAGAGGGCTCTCGGTCATGATGCATGCATGAGAAGACCACGTGTTTGATCCTTCTTCTTGTGAAAGCAAGTTTGTAATAATGTGTAGAGAAGACTACCACAATACGACGTTGCCGTTTCTAGGCCACGCCGAGAAACAATGCGACTGTATCTTCACCATTGTCCCATTTCCCTTTCGATCTGATGAATCTTCTTGTAAAAACAACCCGTTCATCGCCCTAATGAAACCAAATCAAATCAATGCCTCCTTGATAACTCCACGCTCAATAACGCCAGTTTTTTCCGAACCAAAATGGCAAATCGACTGTACGCGATCCATGAAGCGCATACCTCAACGCTCATCGCCGCCCTGCTGTTCCCATCATCGCAAGCAGTTTACCGCGCTTTGGCAGGCACGGCGTCGGCTTTGCGCTGCGGGCTGAGCACGCTGTTGTCGGTGTCTTTGGCGTTGACTTCGAGGAAGTGGTACAGCACGATCAGCAGCACGGCGGCGCTGCCGAGGAAGACGGCGAGGGAGTAGAGTTGCGCGTCTGTGATCATTGTTGCAAGTGTCGTTTTGTTGTTGGAGTTGGAGTTGGGGTGGATTGGATTGGGAGGGGGGAACTGTTGGCGGTCGGACGTTAGTTGATTGGAATGAGGTCTTTGATTGGAGGGTTCATTCACGTTTGACGTTTCTTTTCAGAGCAATTCAAAAGCGACTGTGGTATTTGTCGTTCAACACGAATCCTCGAAGGTCAACTAAAGCTACAGCTCAATGGTCCTCCAGCTCTCCATACAAGCGAGCTGGCCTTCCCCCAAGTTTCAGCCTGAACTGCACATGTGAATGCCTTAGGTTCTAACCGAGCAGAGGGCGCTTGCCAAGGTCTCCCCGCGTGCGTCATTCGTCCAACGTCTTCCGCTGGCGAACTTCACAGAAATTGATGACCCGCTAGTTGGTCTACGCAGCAAGCCAGCAACTTCACTTACTTCCAGAAATCCTTGAGTCGCGTGACTTCCGAGTTGGGCCACTTGCAGGTTCTTATGGAGAGCTTCCCTTCACCTGACCTTCTGGACTTGTAATAATCTTCTCTTGGACAAGGAAACACCGCACACAAACACACTCTTCACCTGATCACGATCAGCGACAACACAGCCGCGAGGCGACACCAGCAGCACTCGAAAAACGAAAAGGAATCGCCCAACATGCCTCCCAAAAAGCAGAACAATGAGCCGAAGAAGGCCAAGCCGACCGTCGACGACAAGATGTTCGGCATGAAGAACAAGAAAGGCGGTGCGGCGCAGAAGCAGATGCAGCAGATGAAGGCCATGTCCAAGTCATCACTGAACGACAACGAGAAGAAGAAGGAAGCGGAGAAGGAGAGGCGCGAGAAGGAGAAGGCGGCGGCTGAGCAGGCGAAGAGGGAGGCCGCGGAGCTGTTCAAGCCCGTGCAGACGCAGAAGGTGCCGTTCGGCGTGGACCCCAAGACGGTGCTGTGCCAGTTCTTCAAGAAGGGCCACTGCGAGAAGGGCAAGAAGTGCAAGTTCAGCCACGACCTGGACGTGGAGCGCAAGGGCGAGAAGAAGTCGCTGTACACCGACACTCGCGAGGAGGAGGCCGAGGCCAAGAAGAAGGACATGATGGACGACTGGGACGAGGAGAAGCTGCGCAAGGTGGTGCTGAGCAAGCACGGCAACCCCAAGACGACGACGGACAAGGTGTGCAAGTACTTCATCGATGCGGTGGAGAACGGCAAGTACGGCTGGTTCTGGACGTGCCCGAACGGCGGCGACAAGTGCATGTACAAGCACTCTCTGCCGCCGGGCTTCGTGCTGAAGACGAAGGAGCAGCGCGCGGCCGAGAAGGCCCTCAACGACAAGAACCCCATGAACACGCTCACGATCGAGGATTTCCTGGAGACGGAGCGGCACAAGCTGACGGGCACGCTGACGCCCGTGACGGAGGAGTCGTTCAAGAAGTGGAAGGCGGAGCGCATGGACAAGCGCGCCGCCGAGGAGCAAGCCAAGCAGGCCAAGGAGGCCACGGGCAAGGCCCTCTTCGACAAGGGCGGCTGGGAAGGCAGTGGCGACGAGGACAGCGACGACGAGGACGACGACGACGACTTCAACCTGGCCGCCATGATGAAGGAGACCGAGGCCATTCGCCAGAAGAAGGAAGAGGACAGGATACTCGCCCAGTTTGGCGGCGATGTCCCTTCGGCTTAGATGTTGGGGATGATGTTTGGTCATCTGCTTGTTTTATCTTTTTTTTTTCTTTTATCTTATGTGAAACACGATTTGTTCAATAAGTGTTGTTCACTTTTTCTCTCTACGGAGTACATGGAAACTTGTTTCTTGATGATTCTGCCGCCCATGATGCGAGTGTCCGGCATACTGTCGTAGTCCGAACAAACGATTACCAGTCCAGTGAGAATTCTATTCAAGCCCCAGAAGATCTTCAATTGGCCTTTGCGTGCGACTGTTATCTCGGCTCATTCTTCCTAGGGCCTGTATAAAGATCATCTCGCGAAATGCTTCCGCCGAGTTCACGACGGCGGGGCATCCACCTCATAATTTAGCATCAGACGATGAGAACCTCTCGTCCCCCGGCTTTGCGATCCTGAATACCTTTTAGTTTGGATGGCATACCTTGGGCCTGAGGTCGATACTACCCGAAGTTCAAGCTGTCGATACTGAATAGAGGAGTCTAGCATGCCATGAAACACTTTCTGGAAGCCGTGTTGTTACATGTGTTCTGGTGTATCTTCCATATGCCGATCTTATCTAACACATCATACCAGCCCCAAAGAGTTGAGAATCTCCACGCTTCCTTCCACAATCCTGTAAAACAAGACACTTAACCCAACCACCCTCTCTCCCTCGGCACCCACCCCTTCCAACTCGACGCCCTCGCCCCCAAATAATCCCCCGACTCAATCGCCTTGCGAATCCCATACAACCCACTGAACGGCCAGGTATCAATGACCGCCTGCGCGTAAGACTTCTCCCCCTCCTCCCCCCCTTTCTTGTCATTCACCTTGACCTTCTCGTACACGCTCGGCAGCCCCCCGGCTCGATACTTGGCGCGCAGCTCGTCGTACCAAGCCCGATCGAACTGCGACCAGAACTCCTCTTCCGTGTAGTACGTCTGCGCGTACAGCCATTTCATCCCGCCGAGCTCGAGCAGCTTCTGCTCCAAATCGCGGTTGGCAAGGATGAATTCCTCGTGGTCCGGGGGCGCCAGACCCCACAAGCCGATGTTCAGGAGCTGTTTGGGCGAGACGCCGTCGGAGTCTACTTCGTTCGTGTGAGGGTGCATGGTTGGCGACGGGCTTTGTTTCAGAGGACACAGCCAGAGAGGGTAGATGCCGTAGCGGGAGTCGGTGAAGTCGACGAATTGCTCGGCGGTCGCGTAGGGGAGGGCCAGGTCTTGGATGATCATGTGCTCCGACTGGCCACTGGCGTGGAGTGCGTTGTAGAGCATGCGAGTGTGCAGGAAGTCGTCCAGGAACCAGCGTGTGGAGGCGTTGAAGGGGAAGCCCGGGAAGTATTCGAAGGCCGCTTTGCCCACCCAGAATCCGCCGCGGTCGTAGCGGAAGAGGTATTCGGGGAGGGGGATGGCTTCGATTCTTGGGCGGGTTTTGTCGGCGTGAGTGCTGGTTACTTCTTGCGCGTGCAGGTAGAACCACGGGTCCCATGCGTGGCTGAAGCGTTGGACGGGAAGGTCCTTGGCTGGGGTGTCGGTCATGCGGCCTGTGACCACCACGCCTTCGGTCTTGGAGAACATGATCCCGTCGACGTAGTCAAGATCTCCATTGGGGTCTGCGAACTTCTGGATCGTTTCCATCGCCTCGGGCATTCCTTTTGTGATGGGGTGGTATGTCGTTTCGACAAATTTAGCCGCCCTGTGCAAACGCAGCTTGACCAGAGTAGTAACTCCCAGCGTGCCCACCGCACCAGCCGCGCCTCGGAAGAGATCCTGACGCTCATCTTCCGAGCAAGTGACAATCTCACCATCTGCAAGAACCATCTCCACCTGCTCCAGAGTCTGGTTGAAAAACCCGTGCTTGAACGAACTGCTCTCGCCAGACGTGCCCGCGTAGCCGCCACCGACAGTGATACCGGGGAACTCCATGACGACGGGAGGGACGAGATCATATTTCAATGTCTCCTCGACCAGTCGGTCCATGGGAACGTTCGGCTGGACGAGAGCATATGGTTTGTCGGCGTCTGTGCTGACGAAGAGAACGCGATTCAGACGGCTGGTATCGACTGTCTTGCTCGCGTCTCTGCCCATGGCGGATTTCCTCGTGCTGTTGGTCGAGCCATGGAAGATTCTGAATTTCTCGCCGCGCTCGTGGAATGAGCGGACGCTTGCTGCTACTTTGTCGACTTCGGCGTTGTGTTCTGCTATGGCTGTGGCGGTCTGTTCATTTTGACTTTTTTCGTGGGCCCATCTGTCTGTCCGTTGGGGTGTTGCAGGGGATTTATCGGACGACATGGCTGAAGACCTCACTGATGACTGAGGAAACAAGTTGTCGATCAATACGTTAAGGTGATCAAATCCACTCTATCGATAGAAAGTATGTTCGCCTCTTCACTCGAAGTTCGCCAGACGTTCGGGCGGGCTTGCGTCGGGATCGCCCTCCGTAGCGTCAGGGCATTGACCTTCACTTCTGGAGAGGTCCATTGTTTAGAGAAAATGACCATGATCAAGTTGTGCATACCTTCAGCTCAATCGCATCCATTCATTCTTGATCGATCGTCGAACTCTTTCGCTGTCCATTTTTCCGTTACGCGAAGTCAATCGTCATGGATTCCGTCCAAGAAGAGTGAATTTCTCGAGATCCATTTCGACGGTCTGTGGATGGATAGAAAGCACAACATTCAAAGTTTCCTTTTCGCAAATGAGGGTTGCAGAGTTATTGCACATATTCCAAGATATCAGTTATTCAGTTGGCGACAGTGGGTTTGCTCTCGAAGATGCATTTCATCTCTGCCGGATGTAGCTGTCAGTTCGTCTGAAATCAAGACTCTTAAGAAGCGAAGAACGCAGCGCCCAGAGCTCGATATTAAACCCGGCGAAACCCTGCTAACCTCACATTATAGAGCGCTTACTGATTGAGAGTCCTCTACTACTCTTGAACGAACGGTAATCACGAATAATTGGAAGAAGACACCTGCTCCACTAACAAGATGTCGTCAGGTATCTCAATCCAACCAAGCCAACCCCTCCACCCCTCCTCCCACCAAACAAACTTTCCCACGCCCGCTCATGACTCAAAAAAGTCCAATCTTTAACGCAATGTCAGATCGCCGCCCTCAAAACATCGAAACACCACAAACACCACAAACACCACCACCTCAACCCCAAGAAGATCTCTCTCCTCTCCCCCCAACCCACCTCCCCTCCCCAACAACAACCACCCCACCGCCCCTCCCCGGCCGCCCACCCTTGTTCAGCATGTCCACAACCGGCGCCCCGCCCACACAAGGCAATGGCAACTTCGACGTCTACGCCGAATACAAACGCCTGCTATCCGAAGACCCCGACCTAACCATGCCCATGGCCGCCATCGAGTCCATAATCCTCGGCCTGGCATCCACCCCCGCCTCGACCGTGAGCGAAACCCTCGACCTCGTCAGCGCCCTCACCGCAACCCTCAAGCGCAGCGTCGCAAACCCCATCTCCCTCTCCGCCGGCACCGATCTCTTCCAGCAGTACCTCATAAGCATTTTCCAGCGTCCATCCGCGCACGGGGATTTCGACACGGTGCGCTCGCACCTGGTGCAGAACGGGCGGCTGTTCGTGGAGCGCGCGAAAGCCGCGCGCGAGACCATCGCCGGGTTCGGCAAGCATTTCATCCGCGACGGGAACGTGGTGCTCACGAACGGCGGGTCGAGAGTTGTGGGCTCCCTGCTGAAGAGCGCGGCGGAGAGCAGCAACGCGAGCGAGAGGGGGAGTATTCGCTTCAAAGTGATCTACGTGGTTTCAGGCGAAGACGCAGAAGCGCAGGAGAATATTGCTGCGCTGAGGGAGAGGGATATTCCCGTGGCGACGGTGCCGCCGACGGCGATCGCGTATTGCATGGATGGGGTGACGCAGTGTTTCGTCGGCGCGGAGGGGGTTGTGGAGAACGGAGGCATTGTGAGCAGGATGGGCACGTATCAGATGGGAATGCTGGCGAAGGCTATGGGGAAGCCGTTTTACGTCGTGAGCGAGAGCCATAAGTTCGTCAGGCTCTATCCGCTCGGGCAGAGGGATCTGGGGATTGAGCAGAACGTGGTGGATTTCCGCACGGCGAAGGGGAGGGAGACGGAGGAGGAGGCGGTGAGGGATGAGGGCGTGGCGGATTTGGATGCCGCGAAGGCTGCGGGTCCTCCTTCGCGCTCGCAGGATGCTGTCGATTATACGCCTCCCGACTTCATTTCCGGCATCATCACGGAATCCGGTGTTCTCCTCCCCAGCGCCGTGAGCGAGGAGCTCATCAAGATCTGGTTCTAAGCTGGAAAGAGATGGGGTTTCCTGGCCCGCAAGGAGGAAGCAGAATCATCAGCAGATATGATCCCGACTGCGAAAGATACAGCATCGCCACCGTCTTCATCCATCATCTCATTCCACAGCAAGGAAGGCCCGAGAAAGAAAAAAGCAACGCTCGACAGATTGGCTGGAATCTGTGACGCGAGCACGGCCACGTCGAATCGAAGAAAGACCAAAAGCTGAGTTGCAGCTCGACAAGAAGCTCTCCCCGTCATCGCGACATCGCAGCGCCCATGTAAGGATGACAGACCCTGTGCAACGGCAGCAGATCAGACCCCATCCAGGCCGGACAAAGCGTACTGCTCACGCTTGTTGGCTGGCGCGCTCTTAGCAGTGGAAGGGGAGAGTCAAAAGCCCGGTGACCGGCGTTGCTCTCTCAAGGGTGGATATAAGAAAACGAAGTCGAAGTGAGGACTTCGAGTAGATACCTAGGAGCATAGATGGGAAATGGAAAGATTCGTGCAACCACGTTGGAGAAAGGTACAACAATAACAACAAGAGAATTCGGCCCATCCGTTCTTTTTCTTTCATTCCGGAATCTGTCAAAAAGGTAGTTTCTCCTCCTCTCTCCTCTCATTTCTCCCTCCTATTCTTTTTCTTTTCTGTTCTGTTTCCTTTCTTCTTCATAATACCTTCGTTCGTACAAAGATGACATAATCGTATAATCCTCTCCCCTCCAAAAGCACTCCTCCTAATCACCTCCCGAATCCCCCCAGTCCACCACAAACAAACCTTCCCTACCCCACCGCCCACAGCAGCTAGTGATTACTCTCACTCTCAATCATCAAATCAATCCCTCCCCAACGCCGCCAACTCCCTCTCGTTCTCCTCCAGCATCCTGCGCATCTTCTCCGCCTCGGCCTGCAGGGCCGCGCGCCGGGCGTCTCGATCCTTACCCTGCGCCGCGCTCTCGATCGAAGGCTCACGGTTGTTGCGGGGAGTCGGCAAGGCGGGGTCGATGTTGTCGTCGCTCGTAGGCGTCATGTTCTGCGCGTGCGGGTAGGGTTGTTCTTGTTGCTGGTGATGTTGATGATGTTGATGAGGGTGAGGGGGTTGTTGATGGTCCTGCGTGGCAGCTGAGAAAGAGCGTTTGCGCGGATTGGGAGAGGGGCGCGGTTCGCCTGCGCCAAGGGCCGCGGGCGGAGAGGGGGGTTTCCGCGAGCGGAAAGTGTCGGTGAAGTCTACGGGGATGGGGCCGCCGGCGAGGGGTTTGCTGTCGTCGGCGTGGGTGAAGGGTGGGCTGGGGATTTCGGTCGGGGGCGGGATGGAGTGGCGGTGTTGGTGTTCTTCTTCGGCGGTTTCGTTGGTGTAGACGCTGGCTTGGTCGTCGGCGCCGCCTAGGTGGTTGGGAACGACGCGCTTGCGGCGTTTGATTTCGGCTTTTTTCATTTGCACGGGGCGGTGGTGGCCGTGCAGTTTGTGGTAGAGGCCTTGGTTGGTTGTTAGTGATGCGATTTCGTGGAGGGGCGATTGCCACAGGAGTGCCCTTACCACAGGCGTTGCAAATGGTGTTTCCTGCCTCGTCTCTCCTCCACAATGGGGTGATGGTGGTTCCACAGTTTTGGCATGCAATCATCACGCTCTGCTGTACAGCTCCAACTGGCCCCGGTGCTGAACCTTCTCCTCGTGGACCTTGACCGGGCTCATGGCTGGCTTGTCGCAGTGCAACCTGAGCCGTCTTGGATATGCGATTGTTGTACGCAGGACACCCGCTGCATCCCTCGTGTCCGCCGGTCCCGTTGCATCGTCCGCCTCCTGGACATGTGCCGCAAGAGTTGTCTGCCGAGACGTATGTGGCGCCTCCCTGGATCGCGTTGGGTGATGTACCTCTCTCCTGTGGCTGGCCATCTGGTGAGTAAGAAGTCGCGGCTGCTCCTCTTTTGAGGCCGACTGGTCGCATCTGTTGACGCGCTTTGTAGTAGAGACCGCAAGCATTGCATATGACGGCGCCGGTAGGGGAGCGTCTCCAAAGTGGTGTTTTGGTCGTTCCGCAATTGCTATAAAAAGTTAGCAGTGCTAATACAATGCATTCGGTGAATACATACCTGCATATCTGTCCTCCGCCTCCACCGCTTACGTTAGAAGGTTGTGGCGTTCTTTGTTGTTGCTGTTGCTGCTGAGGTTGCTGCTGAGGTTGTTGTAAAGGTGTGAACTGAGCCACTGGTTGGTATGGGCTTGCTGGTAGAGATTGTTGTTGTTGAGGCTGATGCTGCTGTTGTTGTGATTGCTGCGATTGCTGCTGTCCCTGCTGTCCCTGCTGCTCCTGTTGCGCCTCCCGTTGCTGACCGTCTTCCACTTGCTGACCCTGCTGCTGATCATCGCTCAAAATCCGGCTCAAAGACGGCGCCGGTGCCTGGGTCTGGGCCTGTTGTTGTGTCTGCGGTTTCGCATCCAATCTGGCCGCCTCCTCATGAGCGGGCACGCCCTGCGACTGAAACGACTGCAGCTGCCTCGCGATCTCCAAATCCTGCTGTGAAGGCTCGCGATTCAGCACGGCGGGCATGTTGGCTGGAGGAGCGGGTGCTGGAGTCGGCGTGGAAGTCGCGGCGGCGGGGGGAGATTCTGCGGCCATGTTGTGTGTGTAGAGGTATTCTTATTCTCGAGATGTGGTCCGGCTGGGAAGTGCCGCTATTGGGGCATGGAAAGACGACGCGATTGGTGGTTGGTGTAGGTCGGGATGAGATTGGTGGCGCTCGTGGTCCGAGGTGAGATCAGAGAGGGAGTGAGAGAGAGGGATGGAGGGGTGCTCTGGAGAATAGACGTGGTTGCGATTGGAGCGCGGCGGGTTGCGACTAGGCGGAAAGCGAATGAAGCACCACACGGCAAAGACGGGCAAGGATGGTGTGTGGTCGCCAGAGAATCTTCAGCGAGCGAGCGGCCGTGTTATCAGATGGAGAGGAGACTGGCGTCACGGGAATGGAGATTGACTGCGCGACGGTGTGTTGAGGAGTGCTTGGATTTGAGATGAAGTTGTTGGGTGAGTGGTGTATGGCTAGGAGAGTGAGGTGAAGGCTGATGAGTCTCCCTTGATCTCACGCGCTCTTGCTTGTGTCTTTCCGCTGTGCTGAAGTGTTTCTGGCAGGCGGCAGAGAGGGCGATGCGGTATGATGTGCTGCGGTAGGGGAAGGCGGTCATTTCAATCACTTCGCTTCTCATTGGCTGCACTGGCGAAATAGAGTATGCGCTTACATGCGCCGGACTGGCTTCCGCGCCATCAGGACCAGTTCGTCGGGCAAGCGCATTATTCATGGCCCTCTTTGCCCTCTTTATCAGATGGGACTTGATGTGTGCTCGAGTGTCGCGTGGCCAGGCCGTCAGCGAGGCCATTGGGTCTAGAATGAAGTGCCTCTAATGCAGCCATGGAATGCATCTCCGCAACGGTTCCGACCTATACATCACGAATCAGTGAACTACATATACTGACAACGCATGAGCCACTGACAACCCACGAGAAGAAGCCTCATCAATCTTTCAATCCTCATCACATAATCCGATTCGTACATGCCACTCTACGTACATCAATCATGCCCTCCCGAAAGCTCGGAAAGAACACGAGCCAAGAAAGAAAAGGGAAATCTTTCACTTCCCTTCGTAACTGATACAAACAGCGGCCACCGCCCAAAGGACTTTCTCAAAACTCCTTCTCGAGCGCGCTCACTCAGCCGACCAAACAACCAACTCAATCTAGCCAGGCCGCTAAAGCTCCCACCTCTCAACTTCGAGATCACGCCACGAAGCAACCCTCGCCATCCGTCGCGCCTTCACCGAACGACGGACGACCTTCTCGATCGGTTTTCCGATCAAAATCGCTTTGTGCTTACACCTGCTCGGCGCCCCAGCCGGCGTCCGCGTCCCTGTGTTCTCGTCAGCACTTGTCGCAGAGCTTCGTTTCTCTTCCAGATCTAGCTCAGACGGTTCGGTATAAAAGCGTACCTCATGTTCGCAGGGGGCTCGATCGAAGGCACGAATTCGAGGGCAATGTAAACCAAGCCGATGAGGGCGGTAATCGAAGCGGGGACGTAGTTGTACCACTTGCCGCCGAGGAGGACGCAGCCGATGAAGAAGTAGACTGGGCAGGTGTTGTCAGCTTGTTATATTCTTGCTCTTGGCTTGACTTGATCGCTTTCTCTCTCAAATTCTCATCGCCTTGTTTCTGCTCTCTCTTCCTCTCTCTTTCTTGCGTGTGCGATTCTTGACATGCGATTTTCCGAGGCACTGGGGAAGAAAAACGTACACGCGCCGCGACCGATGAAGCTGAACATGAACGAGGCATATCTGGCGACCTGCGGGGGGATTTGGAATTCTGCGGTAGATGTAAGTCTTTGTCGTTGTTGTCGCGCATGCGGAATCGCATGCATGAAGGGCTTGTCGTAACGAACCAAGAAGGCCAGTAGCTGTAGGAGAAAAAGGAATGGCATTAGCGCTCACGTCGCATAAAGACTACCACCCAGGCTTATGCAGGCCAGGGCGCATCGCAAGGTAAGGCAATTCTCACCGGCACCGAAGATAATCGCATAAATCCCAACAACGATCGTCTTACTGCGGTCGCGCAAAGAAGATAAAAGATCAGCAAACGTCATTCACCATCGCGGGTTTTCAAAGCGCCTCTTCCAATGGACGGCCTCTTTTCGTGGGTCGTTGGCTCACATTCCAATGTCGAAGAACTGGCTGACACCACCGAGGACCATGAGGACACCGGCGACGAGGTTGACGATGCGGCTGTGGGGAGAAATGAGTTAGTATGTCAGTCTTCCTATCTGTCTTTCGGGAAAAGCGCGAGGGCAGGTTGGCAGTAGCTGTAGCATCGCCGTCGCCGTCGCTGCAGGTTCGCGATTGCGCGTGCGTGCTTTGCGTGCCGTGGGAGGAGGGTGGACTAACAAGGCGTCGGAGAAATCCATGATGGGCGATTTCGGGGTATATCAAGGTGGGCGGAGGTGAGGCTTAAATGTGTGATGAAGGGAAGTGTTAACAGAAAGGAAAGAGATATCGGGATGTCGTTGCTTTTGGGAGCTGCCTGGCTTGCTTGCGCTTCCTGCTGCCTCTGTCCGAGGCTTGGATGAACACGGGGAAGCAGAGCTGGGAAAGGCTGACTTGGCGCATTCGTCATTCCGCAGCAGGTGGTCCTCCTATTTTCATTACCTACTACTGCCAGCCTCACCAACTTGAAACTACATGTCAATAGGATTTTTTGTCACGTTTGTTGATTGAACGATCAATCGTCTAACGAGTGTATTTACATGTAGTTCTCAGTCTTTTTCTTTCCGGTCTGGACTTTCATGTGCTCTAAGAACAGCATTTCCATGATGGCTTGCTCATCTCGACACGACATCGGATCCCCCTAATTTTTGATCTTACGCGTGGCATTTTTCGATGAACACTTTAGGTAATTCGCCCATCCTAGGGTTTCCATTGAACAATTTTAATCGTCACCTGCTCAATCACCTGCTTGGTTGATGTAAGAAATAGGCCTTGGACATGATGCAAAATTCAAAAAACGGTTTCTACACACTTGTCCTACTGTGGCGATTGATTAGATGTATCATGGATCAACCGATTAATTGATACCTCCGGCTTGAGGCGATGTTGCACGGCTTGGAGAAACGAGTGAATGCATCCGGGCCTAACGGTATGGGCTACGCTCTTTCCGCCTAATAATATGACATTGTGGCAATTGTTCTCATCTGTGTTTTCACTGAACGATATCAGAAGCATCGTGAACAACGAAAAGCTTTTTTACTTGTCATAACAAATTCATTCAAAACACCCCCTAAGACACAACCACCTCTCGCAACATCACAACCTCGCCTTAACCCCTTCCCCCTCCCCAAGCAACCGCACCACCTCCTCCGCGCACCCAAAAGCCGTCTGATACCCATACCCAGCATGCCCATAATTATGCACGACCTCCACACCCCGCACCCTCTCCCTCTCGACCCGTATCCCCCCCTCCCTCATCGGCCTCAACCCCACCCCATGCCTCACCACATCCAGCGCCTCCACGCCCTTCCCCTCCGGCACGAGCTGTGGGCAAAGCTCCACCGCGCGCTTCATAATCCTCAGACTGAGACTCGGATCAACCTGACTCTCCCAATTCCCTTTCTGCAAACACCCGCCCAGCACGGTACCTCCTCCAGCAGCGCGCTGCATCACGTAGCACGCCTCGTCGCCGCCGTCGTCGGTGCCTGAGGTCGAGGCCATTTTCCCCGGCTCGTTCCTCACAACCACAATCTGCCCGCGCGCGGGGTAGAGAGTCTTATCCTCCACACCCCCCAATTTCAGCGACGACAGCCCCGTCGCGTTAACCACTACATCCGCTCGCCTACCCGAATGATGCAAATCCGCAGCGTCAGCGACGTGCCCGACAACCCCGCGGCGCACGACGGCGCGGTGTTTCAGGCACTGCGACACGAGCCACGGCAGGTAGAGGGCGGTGTTGATGCAGACGGAGGTGAAGTTCGTGCCGCCGTCCATGCCTGGTGGGAGTTCGGATTTGGGCAGCACGCGGAAGTTTGGCAGCACGTCTTTGAACCAGGCGTCTTCGCGGATGAGCTCGCGGAACCAGTCGCCGATGGGGCTGTTGGCGTCTTTGTGGCGGCGGTAGATGAAGTTGTCTTTTTGGGGGGAGAGTTAGTAATGGGTTGGGTTTGGTTTTTCGTGGTCTTGATGGATTTGTCTGAGACTCACTCTGGAAATGAATTCCCGCTTCTGGAGTCTCCTTTGCCATTTTCTCGAGGGCTCTCCAGGTGACTGTTTCGTAGGTTTGTTGTTTGGAATTGGGCTTGCCTACGGGCAGACTGTTGGCGCCGGCCCAGGGACTGGCGTATTCGATGTCATAGTCTCCGGGCATGTGTTTCGCGATGATCGTTACGTTGTGGCCATGGTCTCTCGCTAGGAGGAGGGCGGTGGTGAGGCCGCTCACGCCGGCACTGTTTGGAGGTTAGCATTGGGGTTGGAGAGTGCTGGAAGGATTGATTTTGGGTGGATTGAGTACGCACCCGAGGACGACGATGTTTAGTGGCATGTTCGAGTGAAAGAGGCACTTGTGACTATACAATGGAATTTCTATGTGAAGCAAGAAGACGCAGTGTATATCATTGATCTTCTGTACATACAGAGATGTAGTATGTGAGGTCTTCGGTGTTGGGCGAAGGCGATAAGCTCAATGGATCGTCTGGCCGAGGTCGGATGTCAAAAGCCGATTCCAAGCGAAGGGAGTTGGATCACACTGGCAAGATGTTGCAGATATCGATTGACTAATGAAAGATGATGAATCCGCCGATAACGAAAATGATGATCTTGCGACAGACCGCAATTGATTGTACACAGATGGGTTGAATATGACAAAAAAGTTGAATGTCAATTGCTTGCCGATAAGAACGGACGGGGAATCTCGCTCTTGCAAGCGACGTAATGGTACATTGAATCGGGTGAGGTACGGAGATGCTGGAAGAGAGTATACACCTACATGTACTTTTGATGAATCGTTAATAATGAATCAAGCTAACCCAACTTTTGCGAAGGAATTTGCTCGATTCCTTTGCTCTCATAGGACCGTGTGATTATTCGACAGCCCAGGGAGTGAGCGTAACAGTCGAGTATATGTAGATCCTTTTGATAGCATCTTCAAGTCCATCACATCTCGACTCGAAGAAACAAGTGTAAATATAAAACAGCGTCGACATCAACAATGATGCTAGGAACAGTATCTTATGATTCATCTCCAGAAGTGCATGCGATATGCAAGCTTACCTCATAATGCTTGGTTCTTCTGGATGTGGCTCTCAAAATCACGAGGGACTGTCAGCGAATACATGTAAGTAGTCACAGGCATTCATTTCCCGCGTGAGCCACGTTTCTCGTATTATCGCGACACACGCCGATCTTGATCTTGTGTGCGTTTTGGTGTGGCATAGATGATACCTGTCATATGCAAGCCCTAGGGGTGGCTGACCAGGCACGCAGACGCAAGAGCGCAGCAACTCACGCGACCACATGCAATAGACGGACAGGTGGAGGAGGCGGTGCGGACTCCGCTGTGCTGTGGGAAGCCGATGGAGAGCTGTATGTCAAGAAGAGAAATTTCATCAGAGCTGCGAAAGTATAATAATCCTCCAGGCAAGCTAGATCCATATTAGGGCACAGGTAAGCAAGTAGGTAGACATGAGATCAAGAAAAAAAAAAAAAAAAAAAAAAAATCAAAAACGAGGCTTGAACGAGAGGGAGCTTCGCAAAGTTTATTATTATCATCGCCCTGGATTAACTGCAGGCAAGACACAGCTCTGCTGCAGTAGTGCCAAGCCCGAGTCTCTTCGTCCACGGCAAGGAGATGATGCAGAGGAGAGGAGGAGGCAAAGTCGAGAGAGAGAGAGCATGGGAAATTACAAACTCGATCCATTACCTCACTTACCAGACCTGACCTGATCATTCACCCGCCTGATATACGAGAAGAAAGATTCATCAACTCCCACACATCAAATCATTCGACCCAATAATCATCACAAACAACACCAACAATTCCCGCCCAGTCAGACATTTTGCAGAACAAACGAATGGTCGAGTCGGCACTAGCAACAAGTGTGTGAGAGAGAGGCACGCCCAGCTCCGTAAGTGACCCGAGAACGAAAAGAGACACAGAGAGAGAAAGAGAGGCACCGGCGGCGGGTGGCAGCACCAGCACCAGCACAAGCACAGCCAGTCATCCAAAACTCCCGAATGACGGCAGGCTGCCTTTCTCTGACCCTGCTGGCTGCTCTACCTCGACCCAGCCAGCCTAGCTCCGTTTATTGATTTTCTTCAATTGCATATCACCGCCCTCTCTTCCACACTACTCCCCTCCCCATGGGCCGTGTCTAGTCCATTTCCTTGATATTTTCTCGCATCCCTCTCCTTCTCCTTCTCCTCGGTGGCGGCATTTCATTCACTCCAAATGACTGCTGCTAACCCTTCGCTGTCCAGTGCTGCTCGCCTGCTGCTCCGCAATCCCCATCATCATCCGCAGCCTGCTGCTCTCTCGCCCACCAGAGCCACCTCTGTGTGGGACAACCATGTCCGAGAATGAATTTCCTGGGCTCTCCGCTCTAGGCCTCTATGCTTCAGACATTCGCGGCGATGGTATGCTCTTGATACATTCCTGTCTTCCCTGACTTTCTCATATAATCATCGCTTGCACATCCACCGTCACCGCCGCCGCTCGTCCTGCTCGCCCCTAGCACATGCATGTCCATGCTAACACCTCTCCCCTCCCTTAGGCAACTGTCTGTTCAACGCCCTCTCCGATCAAATATACGGCGATCAAACCTCCCACGCCGCCATCCGTGCCCAAGTGATCTGTTACATGCGTGATCATGCCGCCTACTACAAACAATTCATCGACGTCCATCCCGGCGGTGGCACCCGCAGGAATCCCAAACGAAAGAATGCCGGTGCCTTCAACAGTCCCGCCAGCATTGCAACACCCTCCGAGGCCGACATAGACAAAGTGTTCGAAGGTCACCTCGACGTGATGGCAAAAGGAGGAACGTACGGCGACAACATGGAGATCACGGCGTTCAGCAGTGCGTTCGGCGTTGACGTCAAGATATACCAAAGGGACTTTGCCTACATGGTCTCAGGAGCTGGTGATTACGGCGATCAGGCCGACCGTCCCGTGGCACACATTGCATATCACATGTGGGAGCACTACTCCTCCATCCGAAATCTCGACGGCCCGCACGCCGGTCTCCCAAACGT
>MSJI02000664.1:109630-144171 GCA_001931905.2 Cladosporium sp. IMV 00045 | reverse complement strand
AAGGAGCAGCGCGCGGCCGAGAAGGCCCTCAACGACAAGAACCCCATGAACACGCTCACGATCGAGGATTTCCTGGAGACGGAGCGGCACAAGCTGACGGGCACGCTGACGCCCGTGACGGAGGAGTCGTTCAAGAAGTGGAAGGCGGAGCGCATGGACAAGCGCGCCGCCGAGGAGCAGGCCAAGCAGGCCAAGGAGGCCACGGGCAAGGCCCTCTTCGACAAGGGCGGCTGGGAAGGCAGCGGCGACGAGGACAGCGACGACGAGGACGACGACGATGACTTCAACCTGGCCGCCATGATGAAGGAGACCGAGGCCATTCGCCAGAAGAAGGAAGAAGACAGGATACTCGCCCAGTTTGGCGGCGAGGTCCCTTCGGCTTAGATTTTGGGGATGATGTTCGGTCATCTGCTTGTTTATCTTTTTTCCCTTTTATCTTATGTGAAACACGATTTGTTCAATAAGTGTTATTCATTTTCTCTTTCTCTACGGAGTACATGGAAATTTGTTTCTTGATGATTCTGCCGCCCATGATGCGAGTGTTCAGCATAGTTGTAGTCTGAACAAATAACGACAAGTCCGGCGAGAAATTTGTTGAAGCTTCAGACAGCATTCTCAATTGGTCTTTGCGTGCGACTGTCATTTCGGGTCGGTATTTCTAGAGCCTACACTATGTCAAAATCATCTCGCGAGATTCTTTTCTCGCTGAGCTACGAGGGCGGAACATACAACTCATAATTAAGCGTTGGAGGAACAAAATTTCTCCCATCCCCCGGCTTTACGATCCTGAATACCTTTGGTGTGGATAATACACCTTTGCCCTGCTGTCGATACTACCCTAAAGTCAAGCTATCGATGTTGAAAAAAGCAATCTCGTATGCTATAAAAAACTGTCTGGCAGCCGTGTCTTTACATATATCTTGATCTATCCTACATTGACTGTCTATAATGCATTATACCAGCGTCAAAGAGGGGAGAATCTCCACGATTCCCGCCACAATCACACCAAATAAAGCCCTCAACCTAACCACCCCTTCTCCCTCGGCACCCAACCCTTCCAACTCGACCCCCTCGCGCCCAAATAATCCCCCGACTCAATCGCCTTGCGAATCCCATACAACCCACTAAACGGCCACGTATCAATAACGGCCTGGGCGTACGACTTCTCCCGCTCCCCATCCCCTTTCTTGTCATTCACCTTGACCTTCTCGTACACGCTTGGAAGTCCGCCGGCTCGGTACTTCGCGCGCAACCCATCGTACCAAGCCCGATCGAACTGCGACCAGAATTCCTCTTCCGTGTAGTAAGTCTGCGCATACAGCCATTTCATCCCGCCGAGCTCGAGCAGTTTCTGCTCCAAATCGCGGTTGGCGCGGATGAATTCCTCGTGGTCCGGGGGTGCGAGGCCCCAAAGACCGATGTTCAGGAGCTGTTTGGGCGAGACGCCGTCGGGGCCCACTTCGCTCGTGTGAGGGTGCATGGTTGGCGACGGGCTTTGTTTCAGCGGACACAGCCAGAGCGGGTAGATGCCGTAGCGGGACTCGGTGAAGTCGACGAATTGCTCGGCGGTCGCGTAGGGGAGGGCCAGGTCTTGGATGATCATGTGCTCGGACTGGCCGCTGGCGTGTAGCGCGTTGTAGAGCATGCGCGTGTGCAGGAAGTCGTCGAGGAACCAGCGCGTGGAGGCGTTGAAGGGGAAGCCCGGGAAGTATTCGAAGGCTGCTTTGCCCACCCAGAAGCCGCCGCGGTCGTAGCGGAAGAGGTATTCGGGGAGGGGGATGGCTTCGATTTTTGGGCGGGTTTTGTCGGTGTTGGTGCTGGTGACTTCTTGCGCGTGGAGGTAGAACCAAGGGTCCCATGCGTGGCTGAAGCGTTGGACGGGGAGGTCTTTGGATGGGTTGTCGGTCATGCGGCCGGTGACTACCACGCCTTCGGTCTTGGAGAACATGATCCCGTCGACGTAGTCGAGGTCTCCGTTGAGGTCTGCAAATTTCTGGATCGTTTCCATCGCCTCGGACATTCCTTTCGTGATGGGGTGGTACGTCGTCTCAACAAATTTAGCCGCCTTGTGCAAACGCAGCTTGACCAGAGTAGTGACTCCCAGCGTGCCCACCGCACCAGCTGCGCCTCGAAAGAGATCTTGTCGCTCATCCTCCGAGCAAGTGACAATCTCACCATCCGCAAGAACCATCTCAACCTGCTCCAGAGTCTGATTGAAGAATCCGTGCTTGAACGAACTGCTCTCGCCAGACGTGCCCGCGTAGCCGCCACCGACAGTGATACCAGGAAATTCCATGACGACGGGAGGGACGAGATCATATTTCAAAGTCTCCTCGACCAGACGGTCCATGGGAACGTTCGGCTGGACGAGAGCGTAGGGTTTGTCGGCGTCGGTGCTGACGAAGAGAACGCGATTCAGGCGGCTGGTGTCGACTGTCTTGCTCGCGTCTCTGCCCATGGCGGATTTCCTCGTGCTGTTGGTCGAGCCATGGAAGATTCTGAATTTCTCGCCGCGCTCGTGGAATGAGCGCACGCTTGCTGCTACTTTGTCGACTTCGGCGTTGTGTTCTGCTATGGCTGTGGCGGTCTGTTCATTTTGACATTTTTCTTGAGCCCATCGGTCTGCCCGTTGAGGCGTTGGAAGTGATTGCTCGGACGACATGGTTGGAAGTTACTGGTGTTAGAACAAGCAACTTATCGATTGTTCACATGAAGTTGATTAAATCCACTCTATCGATAGAAAGTATGTTGGCCTCTTCACCCAAAGTCTGGCAGACGTTCAAGCGGGCTTGCTTCGGGATCGTCTAGCGTCGAGGGCATTGACTTTTTCCTTTAGGTGGCCCATCTACTGTTTAGATAAATTGACCATGATTGAAATTTGCATGCTGACATTCAAATAAACGTCGACTTACTCTCGATCGATATACTAGAGAATTTCGTTGTCATATCTTCCTGTCAAGCAGAGTCCGTTGCGATAGAATCCGTGCAGGAACAGAGAGATTCTCGGTGTCCATGATCATGAACTTTGGATTAATGGATATCAGCTAGCATTCACGATCTCTTTCTGGTGGGACGAGAACGGCAATTCTCGGCACGATTGTCCAATTTCATAGAATGGATCAATCAGTTGACAGTTTGGTAGCGGTGCATTGCTCACTTTCAAATCACATCTCATCATGCCTGTCATATGTAGTATGTAGGTAGCTATTAGTGCGGCAACAGCTCGAAGCGAAGGCGCCCAGTCGTTTATAGTAATGAATCCTCGTCAACCTACCTCATGACGTTAAAACCATTATGGAGCTATCCAACTCTCTGATTTCAACCCTACAATCCCTAATCACACAAAACTGCAAAGAAATCACTCCGTCAATCAAAATGTCGTCAGGTATGTCAATCCAACCAAGCCAACCCCTCCACCCCTCCTCCCACCAAACAAACTTTCCCACGCCTGCTCATGACTCAAAAAGTCCAATCTGTAACACAATATCAGATCACCGCCCTCAAACCCCAACTACACCACCACAAAAACCACCTTCACCTCCACTCGAACCTCTCGACCCCACCACCCTCCCTTCACCAACAACAACCACCCCACCACCCCTCCCCGGCCGCCCCCCCTTCTTCAGCATGTCCACAACCGGCGCCCCGCCCACACTAGGCAAAGACACCTTCGACGTGTACGCCGAATACAAACGCCTGCTATCCGAAGACCCCGACCTAACCATGCCCATGGCGGCCATCGAGTCTATAATCCTCGGCCTCGCATCCACCCCCGCCTCCACCGTGAGCGAAACCCTCGACCTCGTATCGGCTCTCACAGCCACGCTGAAGCGCAGCGTCGCAAACCCCATCTCCCTCTCCGCCGGCACCGATCTATTCCAGCAGTACCTCATAAGCATTTTCCAGCGGCCATCCGCGCACGGGGATTTCGACACGGTGCGCTCGCACCTGGTGCAGAACGGGCGGCTTTTCGTGGAACGCGCGAAAGCCGCGCGCGAGACCATCGCTGGTTTCGGCAAGCATTTCATCCGCGACGGGAACGTGGTGCTCACGAACGGCGGGTCGCGCGTCGTTGGGTCCCTGCTGAAAAGCGCGGCGGAGAGCAGCAACGCGAGCGAGAGGGGGAGTATCCGGTTCAAAGTCATCTACGTGGTGAGTGGGGAGGACGCGGAAGCGCAGGAGAATATTGCTGCGCTGAGGGAGAGGGACATCCCTGTGGCGACGGTGCCGCCGACGGCGATTGCGTATTGCATGGACGGGGTGACGCAGTGTTTCGTGGGCGCGGAGGGCGTGGTGGAGAACGGAGGCATTGTGAGCAGGATGGGCACGTATCAGATGGGGATGCTGGCGAAGGCTATGGGGAAGCCGTTTTACGTCGTGAGCGAGAGCCATAAGTTCGTGAGGCTTTATCCGCTCGGCCAGAGGGATTTGGGGATCGAGCAGAATGTTGTGGATTTCCGCACGGCGAAGGGGAGGGAGACGGAGGAGGAGGCGGTGAGGGATGAGGGCGTGGCGGATTTGGATGCCACGAAGGCTGCGGGTCCTCCTTCGCGCTCGCAGGATGCTGTCGACTATACGCCCCCCGACTTCATTTCTGGCATCATTACGGAATCTGGTGTTCTTCTCCCCAGCGCCGTGAGCGAGGAACTCATCAAGATCTGGTTCTAAGCTGGAAAGAGAGGTGTTTCCAGACCCGACGAAAAGAAGCGGAAGCAGATTGATCCCGACGCTTGAAGGTACAGCATCGCCATCGTCCATCTCATTGCACAGCTGGTCAATGCCGGAGAAATTGAAAGAATACGCATCGATATGGCCGAAGAGCCAAACTCGGTCCACGGCCGCGCCAAATCATAGAGAAACCAAGCTGGCGTTGCGACTGGACGAGAAGCCCCCGAAGCCGGTTGAGACATCGTGATGCCCATACAGGACGCATGCGACGCAGCAGACCAGGTTCTACACTTGGCCAGACAATGTGTGCTGCTTGCACTGCTGCGTTGGCATCCGTTCAAGGCAGGAGGATTGAATTTTCGACTCCTCCGAGAAAGCGTGGCGGCCGATGTGGCTTATTGAGGATGGAATGAAATAGTTTAGAGCGTGAACAGGGAGCTGATGGCTTCATGCGCGACACAAGATGGAAAGAAAGCACTGAAGTGAGGCAACGATAGGAGAGAAAATAAGTTGACCAATCTGTTCTTTCTTTCCTTTCTGGAACTGTTTGAAAAATCTCTCCCCTTTCTTCTTCTGTTCTGTTTCCATTTTCGTAATACCTTCGTTCTTACCTAAGATGACATAATCGTATATAATAATCCTCCCCTCGCAATCGCCTCCCAGAAATCCTCCTATGCCGCTCTACTCTCCTCTCCCTTCCCACCAAGCCACCTCCCGCCACACAACCGAGGCTTGCAAATTCTCAATCACTCCCTCCCCAACGCCGCCAACTCCCTCTCATTCTCCTCCAACATCCTGCGCATCTTCTCCGCCTCGGCCTGCAGGGCCGCGCGCCGGGCGTCTCGATCCTTACCACCACCACTACCATGCTGCGCGCTCTCGACCGAAGGCTCGCGGTTGTTGTTGCGGGGAGTCGGCAGAGCGGGATCGATTTTGTCGTCGCTCGTGGGCGTCATGTTTTGCGCGTGCGGGTAGGGTTGTTCTTGCTGATGGTGATGAGGATGAGGAGGTTGGTGATGTTGCTGGTCCTGGGTGGCGGCAGAGAAAGAGCGTTTGCGCGGATTAGGGGAGGGGCGCGGTTCGCCTGCACCAAGAGCTGCGGCGGGTGGCGAAAGGGGTTTCCGCGAGCGGAACGTGTCGGTGAAGTCTACGGGGATGGGACCGCCGGCGAGGGGTTTGCTTTCGTCGGCGTGGGTGAAGGGTGGGCTGGGGATTTCGGTCGGGGGTGGGATAGAGTGGCGGTGTTGGTGGTGTTCCTCTTCGGCGGTTTCGTTGGTGTAGACGCTGGCTTGGTCGTCGGCACCGCCTAGGTGGTTGGGGACGACGCGCTTGCGGCGTTTGATTTCGGCTTTTTTCATTTGCACGGGGCGGTGGTGGCCGTGCAGTTTGTGGTAGAGGCCTGGGTTGGTTGTTAGTGATGCGATTTCTTGGTGGGGCGATTGCCACTTTGATGTACATACCACAGGCGTTGCAAATTGTGTTTCCCGCCTCGTCTCTCCTCCACAATGGGGTGATGGTGGTTCCACAGTTTTGGCATGCAATCATCACGCTCTGCTGTACAGCTCCGACTGGCCCCGGTGCTGAACCTTCTCCTCGTGGACCTTGACCGGGCTCATGGCTGGCTTGTCGCAGAGCAACCTGAGCCGTCTTGGATATGCGATTGTTGTACGCAGGACACCCGCTGCATCCCTCGTGCCCGCCAGTACCGTTGCATCGTCCGCCTCCCGGACATGTGCCGCAAGAGTTGTCTGCTGAAACATAGGTGGCACCTCCCTGGATCGCGTTAGGTGATGTGCCTCTCTCCTGTGGCTGGCCGTCTGGTGAGTATGAAGTCGCGGCTGCTCCTCTTTTGAGGCCTACTGGTCGCATCTGTTGGCGCGCTTTGTAGTAGAGACCGCAAGCATTGCAAATCACGGCGCCGGTAGGAGAGCGTCTCCATAGTGGTGTTTTGGTTGTTCCGCAGTTGCTGTGATAAAGTTAGCAGTGCTAATGCAGTGCACTCAGTGGATACATACCTGCATATCTGTCCTCCACCTCCCCCGCTTACGTTGGAGGGCTGTGGCGTTCTTTGTTGTTGCTGTTGCTGCGATTGTTGCTGCTGAGGTTGTTGTAAAGGTGTGAACTGAGCAACTGGTTGATATGGGCTTGCTGGAAGAGGTTGTTGTTGTTGAGGCTGCTGTTGCTGCTGTTGCTGCTGTTGCTGCTGCTGCTGCTGTGATTGCTGCTGTCCCTGCTGTCCCTGCTGCGCCTCCCGTTGCTGACCTTCCTCCACTTGCTGTCCCTGCTGCTGACCATCGCTCAAAATCTGGCTCAAAGACGGCGCCTTTGCCTGCGTCTGTGCCTGTGTCTGCGGTTTCGCATCCAGTCTCGCCGCCTCCTCATGAGCCGGCACGCCCTGCGACTGAAACGACTGCAGCTGTCTCGCGATCTCCAGATCCTGCTGTGAAGGTTCGCGATTCAGCACGGCGGGCATATTGGCTGGAGGGGCGGGTGCTGGAGTCGGCGTGGAAGTCGCGGCGGCGGAGGGAGATTCTGCTGCCATGTTGTGCGTATAGAAGTGTTCTTAATGTCGAGATGTGGTCCGGCTGAAAAGTGTCGCTATTGGGGCATGGAAGGACGACGCGACTGGTGGTTGGTGTAGGTCGGGATGAGATTGGTGGCGCTCGTGGTCCGAGGTGAGATCAGAGAGGGAGAGAGAGAGGGATGGAGGGGTGCTCTGGAGAATAGACGTGGTTGCGATTGGAGAGCGGCGGGTTGCGACTAGGCGGAAAGTGAATGAACCACCACACGGCAAAGACGGGCAAGGATGGTGTGGTCGCCAGAGAATCTTCAGCGAGCGGCGGCCGTGTTATCAGATGGAGAGGAGACTGGCGTCACGGGAATGGAGATTGATTGCGCGACGGTGTGTTGAGGAGTGCTTGGATTTGTGATGGAGTTGGTGAGTGGTGTATGGCTAGAAGAGTGAAGACGAAGGCTGGGTCACCCTTGATCTCACGCGCTCTTGCTTGTGTTTTCTCGCTGTGCTGAAGTGTTTCTAGCATGCGGCAGAGAGGGCGATGCGGTATGATGTGCTGCGGTAGGGGAAGGCGGTCATTTCAATCACTTCACTTCTCATTGGCTGCGGAAGCCAGATTGACTATACGCTTACATGCGCCGGACTCGCTTCCGCGCCATCAGAACCAGTTCGTCGGGCAAGGGCATTATTCATGGCCGTCCTTGCCCTCTTTATCAGATGGTGCTCGATTGTCGCGTGGCCAGACCATCAGCGAGGCCATTGGGTCTAGAATGGTATGCATCTTTCAACCAACTAACTCGCCATGATCGTCTCGACCTGTTCATCACAAACAGAGTATCACTACCAATTGGTCTGCGAGATCAAGTCTCTTCAAAATTCATGAACCCTCTTGATCAGATGAGATGGTCTTGCTGTGTCGCGTGTCAAAAGGCCGCACACTGGGTTTAGAATGAAGTGCCTTTAATGCAGCCGTGGAATCTGCGCAACGGTGCCGACATACACTTCACGAATCAGTGAATCAGTGAACCACTGACAACCCATGAGAAGAAGCCTCTCAAATTCGATTGTTCAATCCTCATCACAATTTCCGATTCGTACATGCCACTCTACGTACATCAATCATGCTTCCGAAGCCAAAGAAAGAAATGCCAATCTTTCCCTTCGTAATTGATACAAACAGCGGCCACCGCCCAAAGGAGCTTCTCAAAACTCCCTCTCTCGAGCGCGCTCAAACCAACTCTCAATCTAGCCAGGCGCCAAAACCCTGCATCTCATTTTCGATTCGCGCCACGAAGCAACCATCGCCATCCGTCGCGCCTTCACCGAACGACGGACGACCTCTCAATCGGTTTCCCGATCAAAATCGCTTTGTGCTTACACCTGCTCGGCGCCCCAGCCGGCGTCCGCGTCCCTGTGTTCTCGTCAGCACTCGTGTCGCAGACCATCCATCCACCTTTCTTCCGGCATCTAGCTGGGAGAAAGTCTAGACATACCTCATGTTCGCAGGGGGCTCGATGGAAGGCACGAATTCGAGGGCAATGTACACCAAACCGATGAGGGCGGTGATCGACGCGGGGACGTAGTTGTACCACTTGCCGCCGAGGAGGACGCAGCCGATGAAGAAGTAGACTGGGCAGGTGTTGTCAGCTTGCCATGTTTCTAGCTCTTTGCCTTGACTTGATCGCTTTCTCTCCAATTTTCGTCGCATTGTTCCTGCTCCTGTTCCTCTCTCTTTCTTGCGTATGCGATTCCAGTACTGCGATTTTCCAAGGGACTTGGGGAAGAAAAACGTACACGCGCCGCGACCGATGAAGCTGAACATGAACGAGGCATATCTGGCGACCTGCGGGGGGATCTGGAATTCTGCAGTAGATGTAAGTCTTTGTCGTTGTTGTCGCGCCATGCGAATCGCATGCTTGAAGGGCTTGTCGTAACGAACCAAGAAGGCCAGTAGCTGTACAGAAGAAATCGCATTAGCGCTCACGTCGCATGTAAACCACCACCCAGGCCCATGCAGGCCAGGGCGCATCGCAAGGTAATTCTCACCGGCACCGAAGATAATCGCATAGATTCCAACGACGATCGTCTTACTGCGGTCGCGCAAAGAAACTCGTATCAGCAAACGTCATTCACTATCGCGGGTTCTCAAAGCGCCTCCTCCAATGGAAGGCCTCTTCTCGTGGACTCTTGCGCTCACATTCCAATGTCGAAGAACTGGCTGATACCGCCGAGGACCATGAGGACACCGGCGACGAGGTTGACGATGCGGCTGTGTGGAGAGATTGATTAGCACGTATGTCTATCTCGCTGTAGAGCTGGGTGGGAGGCTGGCAGCAGAGCTGTAGTGTCGCTGTCGCTGTCGCGGCTGCAGGTTCGCGATTGCGCGTGCTTGCTTTGCGTGCCGTGGGAGGATGGGGACTAACAAGGCGTCGGAGAAATCCATGATGGGCGATTCTTGATCTCAAGTTGATCGTAAGTGAGGTGATGAGTGGAGGGTGTGATGTAAAGGAAAGAGATGTGTTTTGGGTTGTTGCTTTTGGAGAGCTGCCTGGGCTTCCAAGTTGCTGCTGCCTCTGTCCGAGGCTTGGGATGAACACGGGGAAGAGAGCTGGGAAAGGCTGACTTGGCGCATTCGTCATTCCGCAGCAGGTGGTCCTCCTATTTCTATTACTGCTGCTAGCCTCACCAACTACATGTCAGTACGATTGCTGTCTTGATCGAACGATCAATCGTCTAAAGAGTGTATCTACATGTAATGCGCAAGTCCTTCTTTTTTCCCCGTCTGAACAGTCGTGTGCTCTCAGAGCAATGTTTCCACAAGGTAATGATGGCTCGCTCATTTCGAAACGACATCGGATCCCCTTAAATTTTTGATCTTACGCGTGGCATTTTTTCGATGAATATCTTTAGGTAATTCGCCTATCCTAGGGTTTCTATTGGGAAGCTTTCCATCCATTGTCACCTTGTCAATCACCTGCTTGATTGACAAAAAGAAATAGGCCTTGGACATGATTCAAAACTCGAAAACGGTCTCTACAAATTTGTCTAATGTTGCGATTGATTAGACGGACCATGAATTCACCGATGTACGGCTACCTCCTGTTCGAGGCCGTGTTGCACAGCTTGCAGAAACGAGCTCATGCATTCGGGCCTAACGGTATGGGCTACGCTACGCTCTTTCCATTGAATACAATATTGCGGCCATTCTCTCCATCCCCTCCTATATTTCCACGGATCGATATCAGAAAAATCGTGACCAACGAGAAGCTCTTTACTGTCATGACAAATTCATTCAAACCATCACCTGAAACACAAACATACCCAACAACCTCACTCTCACAACCTCGCCTTAACCCCTCCCCCCTCCCCAAGCAACCGCACCACCTCCTCCGCACACCCAAAAGCCGTCTGATACCCATACCCAGCATGCCCATAATTATGCACGACATCCACACCCCTCACCCTCTCCCTCTCAACCCGTATGCCCCCCTCCCTCATCGGCCTCAATCCCACTCCATGCCTCACGACATCCAGCGCCTCCACCCCCTTTCCCTCCGGCACGAGCTGCGGACAAAGCTCCACCGCGCGCTTCATGATGCGCTGGCTGAGATTGTGGTCGACCTGACTCTCCCAGTTCCCTTTCTGCAAACACCCGCCCAGCACCGTACCCCCTCCAGCAGCCCGCTGCATCACGTAACACGCCTCGTCGCCGCCATCGTCCGTCCCTGACGTCGAGGCCATTTTCCCCGGCTCATTCCGCACAACCACAATCTGCCCACGCGCAGGGTAGAGAGTCTTATCCTCCACACCCCCCAGCCTCAACGACGATAGCCCCGTAGCATTCACCACAACATCCGCCCGCTTACCCGAATGATGCAAATCCGCAGCCTCAGCAACATGCCCGACAACCCCGCGGCGCACCACGGCGCGGTTTTTCAGGCACTGCGAGACCAGCCACGGCAGGTAGAGGGCGGTGTTGATGCAGACGGAGGTGAAGTTCGTGCCGCCGTCCATGCCTGGGGGAAGTTCGGAGGGGGCAAGGACGCGGAAGTTGGGCAGCACGTCTTTGAACCAGGCGTCTTCGCGGATGAGCTCGCGGAACCAGTCGCCGACGGGGCTGTTGGCGTCTTTGTGGCGGCGGTAGATGAAGTTGTCTTTGGGTTGTGTTAGTGGTGGGCTTGGTTTTTGATCTGAGTGGTGTTGGGTGATTATGCTTGGGGCCTACGAACTCTGGAAATGTATGCCTGCTTCTGGAGTCTCTTTGGCCATTTTCTCGAGGGCTCTCCAAGTGACGGTTTCGTAGGTTTGTTGTTTGGAATTGGGCTTGCCGACGGGCAGGCTGTTGGCGCCGGCCCAGGGACTGGCGTATTCGATGTCGTAGTCTCCGGGCATGTGTTTTGCGATGATCGTTACGTTGTGGCCATGGTCTCTCGCTAGGAGGAGGGCGGTGGTGAGGCCGCTCACGCCGGCACTGTTTGGAGGTTAGCATTGGGGTTGGAGAGGTTTGGGAGGGTTTGTGGGTGGATTGAGTACGTACCCGAGGACGACGATGTTTAGTGGCATGTTCGGGTGGAAGAGGCACTTGTGACTATACAATGGAAATTTATGCGAAGCAAGGAGAAGCAGTGTATATCATTGATCTTTTGTACATACGGAGATGTGATATGTGAGGTCTTCGGTGTTGGGCGAGAGCGATAAGCTCAATGGATCGTCTGGCCGAGGTCGGATGTCAAAAGCCGATTCCAAGCGAACGGAGTTGGATCACACGGGCGAGATGTTGGAGATATCGATTGACTAATGGAAGATGATGAATTCGCCGATAACGTGAATCATAGTCTTGCGACAGACCGCAATTGATTGATTGTACACGGATGTGTGGAAGATGAAAAAAAAAAAAGTTGAATGTCAATTGCTTGCCGATAAGAACGGATGGGAAATCTCGCTCATGTAGTGGTACAGTAAAGTACGGAGATGCTGGAAGAGAGTACATATACACCCTACATGTACTTTGGATGACTCGTGAATGAATCAAGCTAACCCAGGACTTGCGAAGGAACACGCTCAAGTCCTTGCTTGCATTGGACCGTTTGAGCGTGTAGTTCAACAACGGACCAATGAGTGAACGCGGTAGTCGAGTATATGTAGCTCCTTTTGATAGCATCTTCAGGTCCATAACATCTCGACTCGCAGGAATAAGGTTAAGAATAGAGAAATATTGACATCGACAGGATGCTAGGTATGATTCATCTCCAAAGCAGAGCATGAGATATGCAGGCTTACCTCATAATCCTTGGTTCTTCTTGGATGTGGCTCTCGAAATCACGAGGGACTGTCAGCAAATACATATAAGTAGTCACAGGCAATTACCTCCCGCATGAGCCACGTTTCTCGTATTATCGTGACACACGCCGATCTTGATCTTGTGTGCGTTTGGTGTGGCATAGATGATACCTGTCATATGCAAGCCCTAGGGGTGGCTGACCAGGCACGCAGACGCAAGAGCAGCAACTCACGCGACCAAAAGACGGACAGGTGGAGGAGGAGGGGCGGTGCGAACTCCGCTGTGCTGTGCGAAGCCGACGGAGAGCTGTATGTCGAGGAGAGAAATTTCATCAGAGCTGTGAAAGTATAATAATCCCCCAGGCAAGCTAGATCCATGTTAGGGCACGGGTAAGCAAGTAGGTAGACATGAGATCAAGAGAAAAATTAAAAACGAGGCTTGAGAAAGAGAGAGCTTCGCAAAGTTTATTATCATCATCGCCCTGGATTAACTGCAGGCAAGCAAGACAGCTGCTGCAGTGCCAAGCCCGAGCCTCTTCGTCCACGGCAAGGAAATGATGCAGAGGGGAGGAGGAGGCAAAGTCGAGAGCATGGGAAATCACAAACTCGATCTATTACCTCACTCACCAGATCTGACTTGATCATTCACCCGCCTGATATACGAGAAGAAAGAATCAACTCTCACACATCAAATCATTCGACCCATAATCACCACAAATAACAACAACATCACCAACAATTTCCACCCAGTCAGACACTTTGCAGAACAAACGAATGGTCGAGTCGGCACTAGCAACAAGTGCGTGAGAGAGGCACGCCCAGCTCCGTAAGTGACCCGAGAACGAAAAGAGACAGAGAGAAAGAGAGGCACCGGCGGGTGGCAGCACCAGCACAAGCACAGCCAGTCATCCCAAAACTCCCGAATGACGGCAGGCTGCCTTTCTCTGACCCTGCTACCTCTAAGCCAGCCAGCCTAGCTCCGTTTATTGATTTTCTTCAATTGCATATCACCGCCCTCTCTTCCACACTACTCCTCTCCCCATGGGCTGTGTCTAGTCCATTTCCTTAATATTTTCTCACAACCCTCTCCTTCTCCTTCTCCTCGGTGGCGGCATTTCATTTCCTCCAAATGACTGCTGCTAACCCTTCGCTGTCCAGTGCTGCTCGCCTGCTGCTCCGCAATCCCCATCATCATCCGCAGCCTGCTGCTCTCTCGCCCTCCAGAGCCACCTTTGTGTGGGACAACCATGTCCGAGAATGAATTTCCTGGGCTGTCTGCTCTAGGCCTCTATGCTTCAGACATTCGCGGCGATGGTATGCTCTTGTACATTCCTGTCTTCCCTGACTCTCTCATATAATCATCGCTTGCACATCCACCGTCACCGCCGCCGCTCGTCCTGCTCGCCCCTAGCACATGCATGCCCATGCTAACACCGCTCCCCTCCCTTAGGCAACTGTCTGTTCAACGCCCTCTCCGATCAAATATACGGCGATCAAACCTCCCACGCCGCCATCCGTGCCCAAGTGATCTGTTACATGCGTGATCATGCCGCCTACTACAAACAATTCATCGACGTTCATCCCGGCGGTGGCACTCGCAGGAATCCCAAACGAAAGAATGCCGGTGCTTTCAACAGTCCCGCCAGCATTGCCACGCCCTCCGAAGCCGACATCGACAAAGTGTTCGAAGGTCACCTCGACGTAATGGCAAAAGGAGGAACGTACGGCGACAACATGGAGATCACCGCGTTCAGCAGTGCGTTCGGCGTTGACGTCAAGATATACCAAAGAGACTTTGCCTACATGGTCTCAGGAGCTGGTGATTATGGCGATCAGGCCGACCGTCCCGTGGCACACATTGCATATCACATGTGGGAGCACTACTCCTCCATCCGAAATCTCGACGGCCCGCACGCCGGTCTCCCAAACGTAACACCCAAAGTCCTCAGCCCTGAAGAGGAACTCAAACAAAAGCAAAAGCTCAATGCCACACCCTACGTGCAACCCTGGCAGATCGACGTCGTATCGAACTGCCTGCCCTTCCTCGCAGACAAACCAACGATCAAGCGGGCGTTGGAAGCTTCGAAAGGCAACATTGACGCCGCCGTATCGAACCTGATGGACGCAGAAGAGAACGGCAGCGGCTCATCAGCGCAGGAAAGCTCCAGCGTCGAACGCGATCAAGACAGTGACGACGATGTCCACGCCGGCCCGAACAAGAAACAAGACCGCCGCTTGAGCCGGGCCGTGAAGAAGGGCAAAGCCCGCTCCAACGAAACCCGCCACGCCCTCTCCCAATTAGAAACGGCAGACGACGGCTCGCAATCCTCCTTCGCCAGCTCCACCGGCGAAGACAGCGAAGCCTCCACCTTCCCGGACTCCTCGCAAAACAGCAACCCCAGCACCACCTCGCAATCAACATCAACAGCCCCCTCCCGCCCTCCCATACGACTGAAACTGCATCCGCCCAAACCCCCTCCGGACTACGAAAAGCATCAATCCGGCAAGACGGCACTGTCACAACCGGGCCCTCGCATCTCCGCCCGCGATAAGAAGGATATCAAGAAGCAGGCTCAGAAGGCGGCGAGGAAGGAGCGCCAACAAGCCGCTTCCAAGACGAGTAATGGCGACGCCCACGTCGATCCTGCTAACGCCGCTGCTGCCGCTGCTACGGCGGCCGCGGCGGGGATTGCGTTGAGGAAGGACGGGCTGACGCAGACGCCGCCGGTCGATACGTTGAGGACGCTGTATATATGATGCGAGCGCTGGTCGGTCACTGAGGCTGGACGGGAATGTCACTGCGCATCTTCCAATTGCCATCGGTCTTCTGGTCGGCAAAGACCCGGCGTCTCCTTGCAACTTGTTTGGGCGGCAAAAGTTGTCAAAAGGAAAGCGAAGATACCCCAGTTTTCTTTTCTTCTCTTTTCTTCTCTTTTTAGCAAAAAAGGACAGGATCTGATAGATATCGGCTGGGTTTGGATGTTTTCACTCCTCGACCTCATCAAGGAAAAGAGGCAAGGAGGAGTTTTTATCTTGCATAGCGTGGTGCGTGGGCGATCATGGAATTGACGAAAAGGGTGGTTTGGCCAAAGTCTTCTTACTTTGCTCCTAGCCGAACAATATCTTCACCCTGTTGCTTCCCCCTCCAAGGGCGAGAAGCGAAGGGCGAAGTTCTTTATCTTATTATTGATTTCGAAATGCGCAGAAGGCATAGCGACGGCGTTCTATTATCTTGGGGAATCTGGACAATATGGGTTGGGCGCAGTGCTTGCTTTTTATCAGGGGCGATGGGGGGAGACGGAGAGACCTCGTCCCATTCGCCTCTTCACTGACTGGCGTTACTATTAGGGTTTTTTTGTTTTTAGCAAGACTTGATCGGAAGAAGTAAATGAGGTACCGACACCTACCTGGTACCTTTCTATCTATCAAAAGATGCAGAAAGATCACACTCCTCAAGAAAATCTTTATCATCTTTTCAAATCTCGCTGTCTCTTTATTATACTCTCTTCTCGCTCTCCTCGCTTCCGCACCCTTGTCTGCGTACTGTACTCGCTCGTGCATGGGGCAATACCGGGCAAGCCGTTCTTGGGATGGGGCTATGTATTTGTGGCCATGAGCTTGGAAAACTGGGGAGCTGCTTTGTCGTGGGTACTGTGCGGGTGTCTTGCTTTCTTGCATTCTCGCTTCTCGCTCATGAGATGATTCTTTCCTCTATTTATTTCTTTTCCTTTCCTTTTCGCTTGAACGTTGAGGCGAGATTTCACCATTCACGTGCCATGAAAGACAAAACGAGTGGGAAGCTGGAAAAATCGGAAAAAAAGGGTCACATGTGAAATCTATATGCATGACCTTGAACATTTCCACTTCTATCAACACCCACTCTCTCTCCAACTCAACATGCAAACTCAGATCCAATCAAATCATTGCACACCCGGCGCCTTCTGCACACTAACCCCCCCGTCCGCCATACCAAAGTACGCAGCGACCGGCTTCTGCCCGCCCTTCATGCCCGCCGCCTGCGCCTCGTCGCCGTTGCGTCCGTAGAACAAGCCCACGTCCAGCACGCCCGTGATGCGCTTGATGCGCTCCGCCAGCGCGGACACCTCCCACACGCCGTCTTTGCCGCTCCCGTCTTTGCCGTTCTGCACGTCTTCGGGAGTCAGCAGCTGCGGGAAAGGCGCGTCGATGATGTAGAAACTCTGATCCGTCTGGATCGGCCCCGCTTTCGCGAGCGTGTGTTCGCGGATTTTCGGCTTGGAGGAGCCCAGCAATTCCAGCTCGCGCAGCACGCTCACGTGCCCGATGGGCGCCACTTCGATGGGGATGGCGGGCCACTGGGTCAGCAGGCGGGTTTGCTGCTTGCGGTAGTCGGCGATGCAGATGAAGCGCTTGGAGCGGGTGGCGACGAGTTTTTCTTGGAAGAGGCAGGCGCCCCCGCCTTTGATGCAGTTGAGCTGGTCGTCGACTTCGTCCGCGCCGTCGAAGCACACTTCCAGCATGGCGTCGCCCGGCAGGGAGTCGAAGTTCATGGGGATCAGGCCCGCTTCTTCGATTACTTTGCGGCTGTTCCAGCCCGTCGGCACGAACCAGTTCATGTGGTTGGGGGGCGGGGGGTGGGTTGTCAGGTGGTGTTTGATCGCTTCGACGCCGTAGACGATCGTGCTGCCGCTGCCGATGCCGACGAAGTTGTACTCGCTTTTGAAGTGGTCTTGCACGGCGCGGAAGGCTGCTTTGCGCTTCGCAGTTTCAATGTTGTCCAGCGGTTTGGAGGGTGGGGGGATGTTGTCGTTGGAGGCCATGGTGGTGGTGGTGGTTGAGAGGGCTCGGGTGTATGGGAGGGGCAGGCGAGGAGGTGAGTGTGTGTTTCTCAAGGCTTGGAGAGTGCGAGTTGAGGTGTTGTTGAGAGAGCGGGATGCTGCTGAGGTTGCTGTCAGTATATGTACTTGATTGAGGTAGAGGTAGCTTATGCTTAGGTGAGTGAATTATGGCAACAGGTGGCAGGAAACGTACATGCGAGCATATGCAGGCCTGGCAATGAGTAAAGACTGAGTCAGGCGAGGGGAGGAGGAGGAGATCTGTGAGGTTAAGGCACAAGAGTGGGTATCCCCCTTCTTGTGTCTGTATGGATGTTTGTATGAAGTGCCTCACTGACATCAGCCGATTCTCGCCGTCTGAGCCATTCGCTGCTTCTTTACCCCGCGGCGACAATTTTGGTGAGGCCGAGTGCTCGTTGCGGGGCTGGCTGCTGGCTGTGGCTGGAGCTCTCACTTCCATCTCGCGTTTGCCTATGACGAACGACAGCTCTTGAAGCCCGCGTGGCAGACCGCAAGCACTGAAGTATCACAAACAATCAACACTTTCCATACCGATTTGCTTTTCTTCCTTGTTGACGACTCCACAGTCTCGCATTTCACGCCCACGCCCTTGATCAACAAATCTCTCGCCAACATGGCAACTAAAAGACCCGCCACGCCACCACCACTTCACGACCTTCCCACAGCCAAAGAAAAGAAGTACGATCGTCAATTGCGCCTGTGGGGTGCCAGTGGACAAGAAGCGCTTGAAGAGACACACATCCTTCTCATCAACAGCGGATCTGGCGTGACAGGCATCGAGGCTTTGAAGAATCTCGTCCTGCCTGGCATTGGCCAATTCTCGATCCTTGATCCATCGCTTGTCACTGATGCCGACCTGGGAGTCAACTTTTTCCTCCAAGACGAGAGCGTGGGCAAGTTCCGTGCTGAAGAGACTGTTCGTCTGCTGCAGGAGTTGAACCCGGATGTGAAAGGCACTGCCATCAAAGAGGTATTGTTGTCTAATCGCCACCACCTCATCAGGCCAAGCTGACTCTTTGACAGCCTCTTGAAACATTCCTTGGAAAGGACAAAGTGCTCAAGCCTTACACTCTCATACTCGTGGCCGCGCCAATCGATCCAAACAACCTCTCCTTGATCCAGAAGCACTCCGCCGCACTAAACATCCCTCTCTTCTACCTCCACTCCGTCGGATACTATGCCCACTTCTCGGTTCAACTTCCCCCGGCATTTCCCATCGTCGACACACATCCCGATGCAACAGCCCTGGATGATCTTCGCGTGCTCCAGCCATGGCCTGAGCTTGTGCAATTCTCGGTCGACAAAACCAACGGCATAGAAAGTATGAGCGCGCACGAAAAGGGTCACATCCCATACGTCTGTCTTCTGCTGCATTACGTCAAGAAGTGGAGTCAGGAGAACGATGGCAAGCTTCCAGATTCATACAAGGAGAAGTCAGCAGTCAGAAATATGATCCGCGCTGACGGCGGAGACGAAGAGAACTTCGAAGAGGCCTATGCCGCTGTGCTGAAGTCGCTCAACCCGCCAAAACCTCCATCTTCTGTTCGCGATATCATGGCATCATCCGAGTCGCAACAGCTCACACCAACTTCGGCTTCATTCTGGTTCATCACTCGAGCCGTTCATGAATTCTACACAAAGCACGGTGTCCTACCGCTACCAGGAGGACTCCCTGACATGAAAGCTCATTCCAACGACTACATCAGCCTGCAAAAGATTTACAAAGAAAAGGCGCGTCGAGACTGTGAAGAAGTCGTCACAATCGTCCGACAGCTGGAGAAGGACATTGGTCATCTGGAACCATCAATCGATCCAAAAGAAGTCGAGAATTTCTGCAAGGGCGCCGCACACATTCATCTCGTGCGCGGCCGACCCTTGCAAGTCGTCCTCCCACGCGCAGACGTGGCATTCGGCGACCGCGCGAAGGCTATGGCAAATCAACTCACCAATCCCGAAAGTCTGCTCGGTTTGCACATCGCATTCCTCGCATTTGATGACTTCGTAGCCACCCACTCAACACCGACCACACACACCGACGGCGTGTCTTCACTCATCAGCCCTGGAGAGGCAGGAGAAGACTACGAAGCTCATGCTACGAAGTTGACAGGCATCGCGCACAAGATCGTCGACAACCTCATCACGGAAGCGGGGACTCGCATCGAAGACCCGGAGTACTCGGAACTCAAGGAGGAAGTCGAGAAGATTTGCGTTGAGATGACGAGAGCTGGTGGCAAGGAGCTGCACAACATCGCGTCTCTGGCGGGTGGCATGATCGCACAGGAGATTATCAAGGTTTTGACTGCGCAGTACATTCCTGTCGACAACTGCTGTCTGTTTGATGGGGTCGCGAGCAGGACTAGCGTGTTGAGGATTTGAGAGAGATCGCCGTGAAGGTGAGGCATTTGAGGTGCATGTCGTTCATGAGAGTAGCATAGCTTGCGATAGGAGGGATGCAGACGAAGAAAACGCTGCCAGAAACTATATACATTAAATACCCATGATTCTCAAAAAGCCACTTGCCGTCTCGATATCCTGTTTTCCCAAGGAAAAGCAAAGAAAGAGGTGATGCTGACAAGCACAATTCGCCTAGGAGGGTGGATCTTTTTGTCGATGCCTACATAGTACACGTAATCAAATCCTCGGCCGTCCCATCGTGAGAAACAAACGTACCGAACTTCTCGATGTCGTGATGCTCATCCCAAAACACTCGACCCCACTTTCTCCACGAACAGGATTACTGATCTCATCATCAAACCGAATGATTTCTCAAAAAGAGCCGGACGTCTTCTTGGTGTGCCACTCTCAGATTATCAGTAGAATGGGTACATTCTGTTCTGTTTCTTTCTGAGAATCGCTCAACCTGAAGACTATGATCTCGGTAGCTTTTGTTGATCTGACGCCATACTTCGTCTCCTACATCCACGGAGCTCCGAATAGCTATTCTGGATTGTTAAGCCGCTCCATCTCCAATTGTAATCAATCTTATATCTACCTTTCTGAACCTCACCTTCCTCAGACCTGTTCCTCGACTCCCATTTCTCAATCCTCAACCCCTCGATTCTATCTCTCAATCTTCCATCCCACCCATCTCCCACCCAAGCCACAACACAAAACAACAATGCCCCCCACCCCCATCGCCATCATAGCAGGCGTAGGCCCCGGCACCGGCGCCTCCGTCGCCCGCCGCTTCGCCCGCTCCTACCCCGTCGCTTTGCTCGCTCGCTCACCCGAAAACTACGACTCTCTCGTCAGGGAAATCAATTCCTCCGGCGGCAAGGCTGTGGGTTTCAGTACTGATGTGAGCAGCGAGGAGAGCGTCAAGAAGACTTTTGAGAGCATCAAGGGCGAGTTTGGAGCTGGGAGTGACTTGGGGTGTGCGGCGGCGATTTTCAATGCGAGCGGCCCGTTTGCTAGGAAGCCGCTGCTGGATCTTAGCGTGAAGGAGTTTGAGGCGAGTTGGGACGTTAGTTGGTATGTTCTTCTTGATTCTGGTTTATTCCTGTTGAGATTCGCATCTCTTCTTCTTCTTCTGCAGACGTCCCCTTTGATCATCTACCCATTCATCAACAACACCCAACCAATCGACCATATCACTAACACACACCCAGCAAAGGCGCACTGATCTTCTCCCAAGCCGCCCTGCCCCTCCTCCTCCAAACCGCCTCCTCAACCACCGACAACGCCTCCCCCTCCAACACCGCTCCCCACCCGCCCACCCTGATCTTCACCGGCGCGACCGCCAGCGTCAAAGCGAACGCGCAAATGTCCTCTTTCGCATCCGGCAAATTCGCGCTGCGAGCTCTCAGCGCCTCGATCGCGAAGGAGTTCGGACCGCGCGGTGTGCACGTCGCTCATGCGGTGATTGATGGGGTCATTGATATTCCGAGGACCAAGGATTGGTTGAAGGATTTGCCGTCCGAGGGCAAGATTGCCGCGGACGATATTGCGGAGACGTATTGGGGGTTGCATGTGCAGAGTAGGAGGTGTTGGTCGAATGAGATTGATGTTAGGCCGATGTTGGAGAAGTGGTGAGTGTGTGGTTAGTCAAATTTCCTATGGGGTGGAGATGTTGTTGTTGGGTTTGTGGAGGTCAAGACTCGTTGTTGCTGAAATTTATTGGGGTCATCATGGGGTATCTTTAGTGAAGCAAGACTAGTTACAGTCAATAGTTTCGTCCTTCTCCGATCAGAACAAGAACGTCGGGATTTCGACGGCTTTCTTTTCTTTCGCTTTACGTGCTTTCTCCTCTTCTTCTTTCCGTTGTCTGCGTTTTGCCAGGTAGTCCGAGGTCATCTCTCTAACTGGAGGCTTTGGAATTTCTTCGAAATCGTCATCGTAAGATGTGATGGCGGATTTGCTGGGTCTACTGCTCGAGCCGTTTGTGTCGGCTGTGTGGCGGTGCTTGCGATCATCCAAGTGATTGGTTCTTTTCCTACTTACTCCATTTGTCCTTACCGCAGGACGATATATCTCCTCTCCGTCTGCGGCGGCGAATTTCTTGAAGAGATCAGTCTTCTGGTTCGAGTCCACCTTGCCCGTGCTTGGCTTCATGCTCTTGCTGGAAGAAGGTCTCTGCATCTTCGAGTTCCGAACAGGTCCATCAAGGTCGTCGCTCTCCGCATCCTCCTCATCCTCATCCTTATCCTTATCCATCTCCTCCCCACCACCCCTCTCACCCAACCCAAAAGTCCTCTTCGCCTTCTCTGGACTCCTCAAAAACCCCTTCGCAGCTCTACTCTCCGACTTCACCTTCCCCACACCTTCCAGCGCCCTCCCCATCCTCCTCGGATCGTTCATGAGCGCACCCAGCAAAGGATCCGTCAGCTTCCCTTCCTCATCTTCCTCCTCGTCAACCGCCTTCCTAATCCCCCTCTCCCTCTCCTCCCTCTCAACAGCCATCCCATCCCTCCTCGTCCTCCCATCCGTATGCCTCTCCATCGTCCTCAACACCCTCTCCCCCCGCGCCTGCGCCCGCCGCTTCTGCTCCGCGTACGCCGCGTGGTGCAGGTGTTGCGTGTACAGCTGCGCTGTCGCTAGGAATTCGTCTTCCACCATCATCCAGGCGTCGTCGAGACTGTAGCCTTCGCGCATGTACTCGACGCTTGGTGGTTGGGGTGGTGGGGAGGTGGAGGGCGAGCGCGTCTGGTTGGAGAGGAGGGGTTTGGTGCGGCGGGGAGGCGTGGAGGGGTTGAGGGGATTGAGGTCTGAGTCGAAGAGGTTTTGTTCTTCTTCTGGGGAGGAGGGGAGGGTTGGGGATATGGAGCGTTTGCGCTTGGGTGGGAGGGGTGAGGTGGTGGGTTTGGTTTTTGGCTCGGAGAGCCAGGGGATTGTTCTTGGGGGCATTTTTGGTCTTGAATCGCAAGGGGTGGTGGTGGTTTGAAGGGGGATTGTGGCTGTCGGAGCGCTCAAGTGTTGGAGAGTTTCAGCTTGACGAATTGTATATGCGCCTCTCTTCGCGCGTCGACATTGGTTTCTAGTTTAGGCTGCAACATGTCGCGTGACGTTGCTCCAATTTGGCCCTCACAAGGTTACCGTTTGTGTGAAACGAATGTGAAGACGAAGCGAAGTTAAGGATTGAAATTGAAGCTACGAAGTCGCCCGCGTCGAGGTCGTCACAAGTGAAGAGGGCGAAGCTTTTGCGCCAGCGTCATTGCACAGAGAGCTTCAAGACTTCAATCATACGTACCAATAAACCAGTAGATACACCAAAAAAAGAAAACGATCAAATCAAACATCTACCTACCATCATGCTCGCGCTCGCACTCAAAGCCGAACTCGAAGGGTAATCAACAATCGAAACAGAACCGCCTTTCCCACCAGGCATTTCAAACAGAAACACCTCACTAACATCTCGCAAGTGTCACCGACCTCCAACCCGAAGACATCGAAGAGGCACCCTTCCACTACACCTTCAAAGTCCAATGCACTTCCTGCCGCGAGGTGCACCCCAACTGGGTGACTTTGAACCGTCATGTACGATCACAGCAACCGCACTTTTCCATGCCCTCCGACTCTAGGAATGTAATTCACTAACAACACGTTTCTTCCTGCAGGAAATGAACGAGCAGCAAGGAAGTCGCGGCGAAGCGAACTTTGTGTGGAAATGCCAGAACTGCAAGGTGGGTTTGCATATCATGTCACTAGTCCTCATCATCCTGAACCAACACAACCAAACAAGAAAGTCACGAATCCGAGGAGAGAAGAAAGTGCTAATCCAGAACAATGCAACAAACAGAGACAACACACAGCCAACATCCTCGAAGCGCCCAAAGCCTACCCGCAGCAAGACACGCCGAAACTGCAGAACATCCTGACCATCGACTGCCGCGGGTTGGAGTTTGTTGAGTTTAAAGCTGAGGTGCGTTCCTCACATTCTTTTTACATTTTGTGTTGCAGAGAACTAGAGCCCCCGGTCAAGTATTCTCTTGTCCCTGGTCCGGTGAATGTCCAAAAGACGAGCAAACTGACACTGACATTCTTCCTTCTCCTCTCACAGGGCGATTTCAAAGCCACTGGTATTGAGTCAGGCACAACGTTCACCGGTATCGATTTGACGGAGGGCGAGTGGTTTGATTACGACGAGAAGGCGGGCGAGGAGGTTAGTGTTAAGGAGATTACTTGGGAGGTTCGTCGGGCTTAGAGATGTGGTCGGTCTTGCGGTGGACGACGAAGGTTGGGGGGTACGGTCGGGCGGGTGGCGATGCTCTTGGATGGTAGGGGGAGGTGGGAGGGGAGAGGGCGCATATGTGATGAATGAGATGTGATGAGTGAATCATGTGTTTCCTCACTACAATCAACCCCTTGGGGTGTTTGTCGTTGGGGACTTCAAGGCTTCATGTTGGGATATGGTGAATGCTCAATGGGCTGGGGGAATATTCGCGACCAAAAGGAAGGGTATGCAATGCAAATGCACCCGCTTTTTTATTACAGCACGAGCAGGACGAAACCGTGCAATTCTAGATCTATTTGAGCTTCCAATCCTTGTAACTCCACTTCTCCTTACGCTCCACCTTCGGCTTCTTCTGCTGGCCCAGACGGTTGCGGACCTCGACCTTGCCGTTCAACAACATGTTCCTATACCGGTCTGTGAGCAAGTTACCCTGCGGTTTGAGCCTGCGCAGCGAGTCCTCAAGCTCGTCAGGCAATTGCACTTCAAGCGGCGCGGAGGGCATCTGAGTCTTGCCGAATCGTCGGGGCTTGAGTCTCTCGACACCGTCGTCCGAGTCGTCCGATGAGTGCGCCTCCACCGGCTTCAAGGCTAAGTTCTTCTTCCCGCGGTCCTTGGCTGACATCTCTGCGGCGATCTCCTTGATTCGCGCTTCTTGCTCTGCTCTCTCTTTCTGCTTTTGCTCCCACTTCTCTCGTTGCTCGCGCTCCTTGCGTGCCTTGATCTTGTTGCGCTCGGCGGGAGTTTTTCTCCTCTTTTGCTTGGTGCTGTAGTTTTGTTCCTCGGCCTCGCTCTGAATGCCCTCCCATTCACTCTCGTAGTCCGTCGCAACCTCCTCGCGCTCAGCTGATTCAACTTTCTGCCTCTCGAGTTCCAAACGCTCTTCCTTAGCCGCTGCCTCGGCTTCAGCGAGCAGACGAGCCTGCTCTTTCGCAACAGCTTCTGCTCCCTCACGCTCCAGAAGCTCGGTCCATTCGCCGACCAGAGGGTTGTAGGACTTGCCGCCCTCGGGCTTGCGAACGGCTGGGACGGGTCTTCCATTAGCGGCCAGAGAGACAGGTGCTTGGCGGAGGGTCTTGGGCGCGACCTTGGGCTTCTTCTCTTCCAGGAAATCAAGGTCTGCGTGCTTGTACGGAGTAGGTGCACCCCAAGGGTCGTGAGCGGCGGATTCTTCAACGACAACCCCACCGGTCGTGTCGGCGGCCTTCCTGAGCTTCTTCAACTCGTAATTTGAGATGTATTTGCTGTCCTTCGTCTTCTTGCCGCTGCTCTCGCCGACAACAGGTCCAGTGGCTTTCCTCTTCCGCGGCTCCAGTCCAGGCACAGCCGAGCGCTGGGCGACGATCTCGTCGGCTTTCAGCTGCTTTTTGCTCTTCTGCTTGCGTCCGACATCCTCGTCGCCAGCGACGTCGATGGAGAAAAGATCGCTCGCGGGCTGCTCGGAAATGATACCACCGAGGATCACTTCTTCTCTCGCATTCTGAAGGCCTTGCTGGAGTTCGTCGACGTCGACGTTCTTGCGCCACGCCTTCTTGCCTTTCCTCGAAGGCTGCTTGTGAGTCGCCGGGGCGGTCTTGGTCGGTTCCGCCATGATTATTGTTGATGGCGAGATAGAAAGAAAAATGTCAAGTCGCTAAACTACACCAAACGCAGAAAGTAACTTGGGGGAGAAGTGAAATTGTAAAATCTGGGCCCGCCAGTCAAATAAGCTCACGGATCTATCCACTGGCGCCAGGTCTAACGGGCCCGCCCTGCACAGCCCGCCCGCATGGCCCCAGACGAGAGAGACCGACACAGAGAGACCGACGCGAGACAGAGAGACGTTGTGGCTCGGCCGCCCTGGAGACTCCTTAACTTATATGGGCTGACCGTATCCCCGCTGCTATCCACGGGAAACACCAATTATACAACACTGTGCATTCACCACCGCCCTTTCTTCATTCTAACCACAAAGATATAGACAAAGCCTCGCCTTCTTCACTTTTCGACGTTTCACTATCCTGCGCACATCCCTTGCGACACACACACCTGCAGACGTCATGGCGCAAAGCGTAGGCTCCTACACAAACCCGCTCAAGAAGTTCAAGTTGGTCTTCTTGGGCGAGCAATCAGGTATGTTGTTAGCCATGAGAAATCGCCAGGCCCCTCTCTGCAATTGGGAAAGCAACAACCGGTAAGGATGAATCAATCAAGATCAACTTCTAACGAAACAACCACCTCGCAGTCGGCAAAACCTCCCTCATCACGCGCTTCATGTACGATTCCTTCGACAGCACCTACCAAGCGACCATCGGCATCGACTTCCTCTCCAAAACGATGTACCTGGAAGACCGCACGGTGCGGCTGCAACTGTGGGACACGGCGGGCCAGGAGCGCTTCCGCTCGCTCATCCCCTCGTACATCCGCGACTCTTCGGTCGCCGTCGTCGTCTACGACATCACGTCGCAGAAGAGCTTCCAGCAGACGCGCAAGTGGGTCGACGACGTGCGCGGCGAGCGCGGCAACGACGTCATCATCGTGCTCGTCGGCAACAAGACGGATTTGAGCGAGAAGAGGGAGGTCAAGGCTGAGGAGGGCGAGGCGGAGGCGAAGAGGCTGGGTTGCCTTTTTGTCGAGACGAGTGCGAAGGTCGGGCATAATGTCAAGGTGCTGTTTAAGAGGATCGCGCAGGCTTTGCCTGGGATGGAGGGCGAGGGCCAGCAGGCGGCAAACCAGAGTGAGTACACATGTTCGAGACGGGCGTGGATGCAATTCGTGCGTAAGAGCAACATGCTGACCGGATTCGTGTGCAGCAATCGACGTCAATGTCAACCAGCCGAAGCCCGAAAGCGAAGGCGGATGCCAGTGCTGAGCGAGAGCGAAGTGAGCTGTTTTCATGTCGAGCGAGGCTTCAATGAGAGTGGCTGTAACTTTTCGCCTACAATTACAAACGAGCGGCGGAAAGTGTGCGGCGCCCTTCGTACAGCACTGGCACATTTAGGCCGGGGCAAACAATGGCGTTTACATTATCCAGCGCTTTAAAGCGCTTGCATTGTAAGAGGCGAACTTGCGTGTGCTTTTTACAAGATCGAGCACCAGCACTAGCACGGCGTTTCTTTGCATTGGAAAGTTGTCTTCGGTGGCCGCCTTTAAGGGGTTTTAGAGGCAAGAGGCAAGAGGTATAGCCTTTTTTCTTTTGCTTTCTTTTGCGTTTTTGCGAGAAGAGCCTTGCCGTTAGTTGTTCTTTTTCATTTCTTGTACGTGTGCATATGGTCTACGAATAGAAAGTTTTTTTTTTTTTCTTCTCCTGGCAGAGTGTATCCCGCTGTGTTTCTCGAGAGCGCGCGGATCAATGCCAACATGAATTCTTCTACAATTTAAAGTCATGCAATATTATACGCGTGGCTGCACATTATTATGCTCTGGTCTTTTTGACAATCATCGAACGCCGATGGCCCTCCCAAAAGTTTCCCTAACCCCACCCTTCTCTGCCTGCCATTATCCAACTCCTGGTAAATACACTGCATGTTGATAACAACTCGCTGACTCTCTATTCAACACTTCACTGAGGAGCCTTGACATTCTTCCCAGGGAGAGGCGGGCCAGTCCCGCTCCTCGCCCTCCTCTCCCTCTCACCCACACCCGGCTCCGGGACTTTGATGCGCAAGTCCTTCCTGCCGTTGAAGCGACCGCTCGTGGAGCGCACCCACTCGTTCTCGCCCTCGCTCTCGTCCCGGCCCAGCCAGTACTTCTTGGTGGGGAACTGCAGCATCGCACGGCCGGCCTTGCCCTTCCATCCCTCGCCCTCTTCCCTGCCCTCGCGGAACGGGTTCTCCGCCATCGTCGGGTCGTCGCTGTGCGTGTATCCGCTGGAGGTCGTCAGGACGTACGATCGCACCACCCCGCGCGCGTACGACAGCACCACCAGGCAGAAGTAGATGCGGATGATCCAGAGGGTGCAGATGACGGTGAGCGATGCCAGGGAGCCGGACTCGAACACCGCGCTGCCGAGCGTCATGCCTTCCTGCGGGTACGCGGTGGCCACCTGCCCCGGGATGGCGCCTTCGGCGGGCGTCGCGACGACTTCGACTTTGGAGACGTTCTGCTCGGGGCTGGTGAAGCCGGCGGTGTCGTCGATGGTGCCGGCGCCGGGGGCGGTGTCTTTCACTTCGCCGTCGGCCAGGTGTTGCGCCAGGACGATGAACCAGCTCGCGCCGAACAGGCTGGTGTACATGGCATTGACGATGGAGTCGATGATGAGGATGAAGGCGAGGCCGACGACTTTGAGCGGCTGCTCCGGCTGGCGGATGGCCGAGAAGAGCCATGTGATCAGGCCGAGGACGATCAGGGAGTAGATGTAGTGGCTGAGCTGGAGCGCGTTGAGGTCATAGCCGGTGAAGATGGCGAGGATGCCGTAGAGGCCGGTGATTTTGTTGAAGAGGAGGGTGAGGAAGATGAGCTCCGTGGCGGACCGGAGGGAAATGAAGCCTAGGACGGACTGTGGTGGGTTGTTGTCAGTACATGTGTGCGCATGGCTTTGCGACTGGGAAGTCTTACCTTTGGTTTAGGGACGCGGAAGAGCGAGGGGAGTGCCATGGTGGGCAGTCGCGCAGTCGCTAGTGTACTGAGAGATAGCCAGAGATGTCTCGTACGTCGTAGTGGTAGTCCGGTCAGGGAGGTGTTATATATGGTGGCTCCCGAGAAGTGTTCAGAGCAGCCTGGTCGTGAAGGGAGAGATGCAAGCAAGAATGCCTTGGACCCGGCAGCGGGCGGCAGGCAGGCGCTGCTGCGCGCTTGTCTGTGAAAGGTGATTTCACTTCACAGGCCGGCACGGGTATGGCCGCCATCCGAAACATCACTTGAAAGTGTGATGAAACGAGCTACGACACTTCTGACTATACTTTGATATACAAGAAATTGAACAGTCTGCATTCGCTTTACAGTCTCGCTAGAAATAGATCATTCGATCGCCGTGCTTAGAATCATCCACAATGGGCGACGACAGTGCCTCAGCAAACGCCTTGATCACACGCTTCAAATTCCAAAAACTACTCAACCAAGACCAAGGCGGCCGACGAGCCGTTCTCCAAGGCACAATTGGTGGCGAACCAGCTCTATTGCTCGCCGAAAGATCAGCGTTCAGCAACGATGAATCCTACCTTTCATCCTTCTCCCGACTCATCACACACGTCAACAACCTGGGCGCCAACGACATTTACCACTGGTACATGGCCAACTCGCTCCCGGACGGAACTCTCGATCAACCCACTCCGCCCGACTTGAAGATCAACTTGATTTACCCCTGCAAAGACAGCCACATCAGGAAGTACTCGTTCCAACAATCGCGCGTCGTCCTCGAGACACCCGAAATCTACACCAAGCACATCCGCCCCTACATGCAGCAGTACCGCGCAGAGGGGAAGCTGAATTGGGTCTTCAACATCCTCGAGGGGCGGAAAGAGCAGGAAAACGTGCTCTACCGCTCCAAAGAGGCTGACGCCAAGGACGATTTCTTACTACTGCCCGACCTGAACTGGGACCGGACGACGATCGGTGGCCTGCACTTGCTCGCTTTGGTCGAAAGGCGCGATATCTGGAGCGTGCGAGATCTCAAGAAGAGAGACGTCGCTTGGCTCCGACACTTGCGCGCCACGCTTACGAAGGCTGTTGAGGGGTTATATGAAGGCGTGGAGAACGATATGCTCAAGTTTTACATTCACTGTATGCTCATTCCAAACCCCTGACTTGAATTTGCTAACAGGAATTGCTCCAGATCAACCAACGTACTACCACTTCCACATTCACGTCGTGCACGTCAACCTCGACCCTTCCGCCACGCAGGCGGTCGGGAAGGCGATTGCTTTGGACAATGTAATCTCGCAGTTGGAAACTATGGCTGGTGGCGACGATGCGAGCATGGCGGATGTCGAGCTTTCTTATACTGTCGGTGAGGCCAGTGAGTTGTGGACTAAGATCTTCCTGCCGCTGAAGCAGGGGAAGGAGCCTGATGTGTCTACTTGAGTGATGCTTTGAGCGTTTTCTTCCGATGGCGCTTGACACATGCCTGCTGAGTGTCCCGCATCTTGTCCTGCATCTCATTGCAAATTGTGGAGAGCTTAAGGTTTGCGAGTCTAACAAGATGTCTACCCGGCCGTAAATTGCATACGAAGACTTAGCTCACTGCAGACCAACATTTGAGTGAGAACGACCGCTTTGGACGTTTGACTTCACGCAGTCTTAAAAGGGGATCAGCGAATGCAGAAATAAACCAATCTCTTGGTACTAGTACACAGCTACGAAGCCAACTAAGACTCACGAATCGAGTCCCAGAATCACGCCCAAACTCCACGCTAAACATCTGTCATTGCCCCTCGTACCATCCCGGTGACGAGAGCATGTTACACCCAGCAAAAGCGAAAGCAAGCAAATACCGCAGAAAACATCACCACCCATGTTTTTAAACTCACGTCTCCACGAATCGCGAGCTCATTAGGGAATCCACGTAAGCTCTCTGCACCTTCGCCCCATCCTCATTATCCTCCATCTCCTTCAAAAGAACAGCCAGGACTTCAATCGGCGGCTCCAGACCCAGCACATTGGCGCGCTTCCAGCGCTTCAGCCTGGCGATACCGATGCAAGGCTACAATAATCAGACGTTAGCAAACCACTCCTTCACAGAAATCAAGTTTTGAGAATCAGAATCAAACTCACCCCATACTCCCCACTAACATCCCACTCCCGCAACACCTTCTCCCGCACGCTCAAATCCTCCTGATGCACCCGCGGCACCAGGCGCTCGCTCTCCTTGTCCCGCCAGAACTTCTTGATCTGCGACTCGGTGATTTTGCGCGCCCGCGCTTCCTCATCTCCCACCCAGCCTGGGCCCGCGAGACCGCCCACGGCGCCGACGTCGCTTGGTTGCGCGCGGCCGCCTAGGACGTCTTCGGTCTTGGAGGCGGTGGTGAATTCATCCTCGGTCTTTGCCTTTGTGTTGGAGGATGCGGCGCTCAATGCGCGAGCTTCGACATCGGCTTGCTGGGAGATCGCTTTGTCGGCTGTCGTTGGCTCTGAGGGGGAGGGGTGGTCGATTTCGGTGGCTTGGGCGGCGGAGTCGAGGAGAAGCTCTTTCTTTTGGGCGTCGAGCTCTTTGCCTTGCTGAGGCTTTTGTTGGGTTTTGGTGACGCGGCTGGATTTGCCGTTGAATGAGAGGGTGCTCTGCTGTTGTTGGGGGTTGGATGCTGTGCGGGTGGTGGAACGGCGTTTGGGCGGCATGGTGGGCGAGCGCTGTTTAGTAGGTATGCTTGTTGATGCTTGTGGTAGTCTCTGTTCAGGAAGCGTATTTGAGTATGTAGTTCTGTGGAGGTAAAAGGTCTAGATGGTGAGGCTCGTGCGCGGTAAGGATGTTGGAGCTGGATGACACTCGTAAGGGATCGCAGGTGGTTGGTCGGGAGACGCAGCTTCAATGGGCAAGCGCAGACGTCATCGCATGAAGTCACATTTAGGCGTCCAGTCTCCCAGGTCTTCATATGTATCCTTGTTCTTCTGGTCCGATTTTTCTAACATGTAGTTTATCCATCAAGTGAATGGTCTTCTACATGATTGTTTGAGTGAGACAAACACCTCTCCCGCCGCAATACTAGGGTCGCGCAATCAGTGTCTGGCGAATTCAGTCAGGACATCCGCAACCCCTCGGATTTCAGACGAAGCAGTCTTGCAGCTCCCGACATGGCGTCTAACAGCTCGTCTATCCCACCGAGACGGGCCAAAAGCAAATCCATCTGCCCAGGAGTGCAGGATGAGCAAAAATGCATCGGCCGGGAATCGAACCCGGGGCTAGCCGACATCTGAAGTGCTGGACTCCTGATGGCAACGGCTAATTTTACCACTAAACCACCAATGCTTTGTTGGAGGCTATCTGGCCCATGCTGAACATAAGCATTGGCCGGAACCTGGAACATCTGAATGAATGGAACGAGGTATTTTAACATATGTTTGACCCGTAAACGAACATGATGTTGGTGAGCAATTTAGCGAGTTAGGTCTAAAGGAGACAAGGCTCGCTTATGCAGTAATCCTGGCTCTGTACGCCATCCATGTGGATCAAGCAAGATTGGTGTTCAATCCACTCTGGCTATAGGTTTCCACCCACCATCCTGAGTGATAGAAAAGTTCCTTGCCTTTGTCAAGGTGTACAGCATGCTCAAAAACGGCACCTCCACCTTCCTTACCTTTGCCAACCTGACTGCATTCCCAAGAATCGCCTCGACTTCCACCGGCCGCTCATGCCTCACATCGACCAGCATGCTAGGCTCCTTTCCACCAGTAATCAGTCTTTCTTCGTGCCGTGCTGTCTGCTGGTCGATACTCTCTTGATCGATGACATCGTACCCGTGAGCCTTCGCAATAGCTCCGACCTCCCACATCACGTCTTTGACCACTTTCAATGCACCCTCAGACGATCGCAGAAAGTTCGCATCGTCGCAAAGAGTCAGCGCCGTCATGGGATTGAAGGCCGCGTTTAGAGCGAGCTTATACCAGCGTTGACCTTGGATGTCGTCGTAAGGCACGCAAGTACCATCACCAGCTTTGAACATCTCAACCAATGTGTCGACTTTGGCTTTTGCTTCTGCGTCGGCTTTTGCTGGGTATGTTCCAACTTCGAATCGCTCTAGTGGCGTTCCGTGTTCGATGATGCCTGGCTCGACTTGCGTGGTGGGCAAGTAGACCGCACCTGAGATAATTGTATTGTTTGCGTAGGCGACTGCATATTCGGCTTCGATGCCAATCCCATTTTGAGCGAGCACGATTGCTGTATCCTCAGTGACGGCTGCTCGAATGAGCTTCGCGGTGTTTGGGAAGGCTTTGCTGCAGACGAGCACATAGTCGAAAGGACCGAATTGAACTGCTTGCTCAACTGTGCGTACAACGTTTGGATGAGCGAGACAAGTGCCCCATTTCTTCGATCGAACGATTATTCCATGGCTGTTGATTTGATTGTAATTGCTGCGACAAACAGCGGTGACTTCGACGCCAGCTTTCCAGAGGATCAGAGCATAAATGCATCCGACCCCGCCGGCTCCAAAAACAAGAACCTTGGTCATCTCTGCTCAATGAAGTTGGTCGAGGCTGTTGCATTCACCGAGCTGACTTTGAAGCAAGTGTTTGTTCACATGCGTGTATCTTTCGACTGGTCACACTGGACCATCACACAGATGACGATATTTCGCGCATCTTGAAATCTGATCTCTGAACGACCAGTTCAAGCGAAATGGCGTACGTACTGCTGGTGGAGTCGGCAAGCTGAAGCTGATTTACAGTTTTAGAGTTCGCGATTTCGTCATCTCCATTTCAGCTCATGTCCAATGTCCCTCCTCTCACTCCAGTCGGAATTTCGGGCCCGGGCTTTAACACACTTCCTCCCCAGTAGGAGGTAACTTACGCGACTAGGCGACCTCCTGCTAGGATGTGGCGCAATTGAGTGGCTACATGTACCCGTAGCTTGATTGATGTTTCTAGGCCGATTGAATCGTGACTCAGGCTAACATGCGCACTTCGCTGAGCTTCTCAAGGTGGCAGGTAATCAATCTTCGGCCTTAACGACGGGTTCAAGTGATTCGACCTCTAGCACAGCAAGCTATAAATGCAAGGCTGAGACGCCCTCATTAGCTGGAATGATAGAAGCATCCGACCGTCACAACATTCCGAGAATCATTGCGTTGCACAATGTCAGACAAGCAGGTTATCCTCATCACGGGCGCTAACCAAGGTCTCGGCCTTGAGGTCGTCAAGGCTCTGTACAAATCAGGTGGCGCTTACGAGATCATCGTCGGAAGCCGGTCTATTGACAATGCCGAAACCGCCATCGCTTCGGTCAAGCAGGAAATCTCGACCAGCAAGAGCAACCTCAACACCCTCCAGATCGACATCTCGTCCGACGACTGCATCAGCCAGGCTTTCGAACACGTTGGCAAGCAATATGGAAGAGTCGACGTTCTCATCAACAACGCCGGCGCCAACTTCGACTACGCTGCCTCTCAGGGCAAGATGACCGTCCGTGAAGCATTTAATGCCTCATGGGACGTCAACGTGGCCGGCACACACGTGATGACGAACGAATTCATCCCGCTACTCCTGAAGTCCTCCCAGCCGCGCCTTATGTTCGTCACGAGCGGTACATCTGCTCTCACGGAGACCGAGACTTTCGATTATCCGCCTCTCGCGCGCTTGAACGCCTCTCCTGACGCTGGCTGGCCGAAGCCTGCAAACACGGTCATTTCATACCGCAGCTCGAAGACTGGATTGAACATGTTGATGCGTGAATGGGCGAAGACGCTGAAGAATGATGGAGTCAGAGTGTTTGCTATTTCTCCTGGTTTTCTCGCGACGGGTTTGGCTGGCATTGGCGCGGAGCAGCTCAAGAAGGTGAGGACATTTCATCTTTATCGAAAGATATCTGCTAACTCCAGTCCAGATGGGCGCACTCGATCCCTCAGAAGGTGGAAACTTTATCAAAGACGTCGTCAAGGGTAAGCGAGACGATGACCAGGGCAAAGTCATCCGTGCCACATCGATCCAGCCTTGGTAGAAAGAAAAGTGA
>MSJI02000664.1:52290-109605 GCA_001931905.2 Cladosporium sp. IMV 00045 | reverse complement strand
GAGGGGGGGGGGGGGGGGGGGGGGGGATTACAACGTGTTCAAGTTTCGATGGACAGTTCAGACACCTGATATTTTGATCATTCTAATTTTAACGAGCACGGAAATCTCAGAGCAAACGTTGGCTAAGTAACCCTTAGAAAATATCCTGTAAAGATGGGTTATACGTCTCTCCCCGTGCGATTCTTATTTATCCATCCAATTTCTCAAAGTCATCAAATGCAACTTTACAACGCCTCCTGATATTGAATTGATGACTATACCACTGAGACAAAAGTAACTTTCTAGTCCCTTTAAAGTAAACCATTTCTTGCATGCCCTTAAGACTTCGACAATCTGTGCAATTCTACTCCCGCACGTAACCAAAATCTTATGTCTTCACCATCGAAACTACTGTCGGATCGATTGAAGAATCATTCACATGCCTTCAGCAGAAAAATGTTTGATCTCGTCGCGGAAATTCACATGAACTGGCACATGAAAATCCCTCTCGTTCACTTCTCACGTGTTATCCCTACCACCACCTCCTCTCATCATGACCTACTTCCCTCGCCTTTGACTCCTCTCTTCTCTGAACATCCACACAACCACCATGGAAACAGCATCGAAGACAGCCGAGAAGCGCCCTCTGACCGAGGAGGTCATCGATTTAACAGTTGACGAGGACGATAGCACCACACAGAAACCGCAAAACGATGGAGACGCCGACAACTCCTCCGCGCCCAAGAAGCGCAAAATCTCCCGCATCGAATGCATCGTTTGCATGAGCGATGTTGCTAAGAATCAGTTCCCCAAGCTACCTCACTCGACTGATGGAGGAGACGTGCACGATTCACAAGTCTGCTTCAAGTGCTGGAAGGATCACCTTAAATCCGAGATTGGAAACAATGAGGTTGAATCTATTGCATGCCCTCAGTGCACCAAAGTGCTCGATGAGGCTGAGATCCGCAGGTTGGCTTCCGCGACTGATTATGAAAGGTATGCCATCGTTTCGTGACGCTCACAAAATGCAGTCCTGACGTTGGGGGGATCCAGGTACATCAAGAGAGGCCTGAAGGAATGCCTGGACAATGAAGAAGAATACCGCGCGTGTCCCAACGCGGACTGCTCATGGGGTTCGTTCAAGCTCGATGATAGCAGCCCAGTATCGATGAGACTGACGGGAGATAATGCACAGGCGCATTCTTCGTCCAAGACGACGGGAATATCTTCTCCTGCCAAATGTGCAGCGCCCGCCATTGTCTGCTCTGCGATGTGCCCTTCCACGAAGACCAGACTTGCGACGAGTACCAGGAAGCCAAGCAGCGTGCCGTCGAAGAGGAAGAAGTCGCTGCCAAACGCCGTGTGGAAGAGGAAACGGCTTCCGCGGAAGCTGTTAAGAAAATGTCTCGCCCCTGTCCAGAGTGCGGTGTCAATATCGACAAGTACGTCGGCTGCGATCACGTTACTTGTAAGTTCTTTTTCCCATTTTGCCTCACGTTATTTTCTGTCATAGTACTAATCGTCGTCTCTCGAAGGCCGCAAGTGTCGTCACGAATTCTGCTGGGAATGCTTTGCACCGTATATGGGTGATCAGGGCATCCGGAGGATCGGAAACACGGCGCACGTGTCTTCGTGCAGGTACCACCCGAGACGTCTCTACTCAGACGAAGACTAAGGACCGTGAGGTGATCAGGCTGAGGATGGCCAATGAGATCGAGGTTTTACTACTGCATGCTGCTTTGAACATATTCATGCTTCCAAAAATTACAATGAGTACAAAATCAACAAGGTCCAAAGGGTATCTCACAAACACCACCAAGATGCCCAACGTTAGCCATACACGCCATAAGTCTCCTTCTCATTTCCGGTTTTTTGTATTTCATACGGCGAAGTGGGTCTTTGCATCAAGGAATTGCCAGCATTCATTCATGCATTACCAGTAACGCTGGTTGGATCACAAACGTTTCCTGTGCGAACTTCCAGATTCGCACTGTGCGAGAAAGGGCTCTCTCACTCGAATTTTACAAAGCAAGGCCCGTACCGTCACCGGACCATCTGTAGTGGGAGAGGACTTCACGCCGGCGCATCTGGCTCTCGCCAAAGTCCTCAGGCACTCTGCCGCGCACCTGTGAAAGCGCCGAGCGCATCACTTTGCGGAAGCTTCTCTGTGAGATGGGTTAGATTCTATGCGGACATGATTATCTCGATGAGCAATCCTGCCTTACCTGATACTCAGTGCTGAGCGTGACGACGCAAGCCTCGTGGGCGCGAACGATGGTCTCGCACGCTTTGGCCACGCTGGGGCTAGCCTCGCCTTGAAGTTTGTCTGCTATCAGCAGAAGGAGGAAGCTGCCTTGGAGCAGGTAGATGCCGAAGAAGAAAGGCATGAAGCTGAGGTCTGGGTCGTGTTCGAGAATGTCGTTGATTGCCTCGGCGGCGGAAACGGCGTGCGATGTCGCTGAAATGAAGCCTTGGGATGAGATCCAGAGGTCGTTGTCGTCGAGTAGAGAGATTGGATCCCATTTGCCATTGAGGAGAATGTGTAGCGTATGCATAAGATGGGTGCCGTAGGCAACTACAATCTTCGTCTGCAGTTGAGACTCTGTGATGCGCTGGGCAGAGTTGTTCGTACCGACAGAACGTACTGATGGAGTAGTTGCATCGTGGTGGCCGCCTTCTGCATGCTGCTGACCATCTGCGCCAAGTTTAGGCTCAGCGGGAGGCGCTGGGTTCAAGTACCGCGCTTCAAATTCCTTCAGACTTCGACCATATGCTTCTAGCTGCTGGCTGATCTCGACTGCGTGGTCGTCCCAGTCGCCAGGATTGCGGAACCGAAGACCAAACCGGGGGTGGTTGCGTGCGTGGTTGAGGTCTGCGATCTCCCCCATGATAGTCATGAGAGGGAGGAAGTAGCCAAATATCGTATGACCGGTACATTCGAAAGTTGGTCCTCGTCTCCGGAAATATGTTGACTCGTGGTGGCCTTCTCCCGGGTAGTATTCGCCGGCCTGCCAGATTCCGTCATGTTCTGGTTGCAGCAGTCCATCGCACTCAACATCCAGCAAAAACAGTGGGCGGTTGTAGCAAAGCGCCAGGTGTCTGTCGACGGTGTACAAAAGCCACCAGATTCGGCGACGCTCTTCTCGTTCTTCTTCAGAATAAACTCCAGCCGGGGTCGGTTGACCGAACATACCAGGCGGAGCGCCATTGGTTGGAGGGTGTCCATTCATGGTCATACCATCGTGTTCACCAGTCCCGTCTCCTGAGCCTTCCGTACCATCAGCTGCAGGAGCGGTATCAGCGTTTGGCGGCAATTCCCTGCCAAGCTTCAATTCTCTTGCCAATGTCCAAGCTGCATTCCACCACCTCAGGCTTGCAGCCTTGTATTCGCTGGCAGACACGACGGTAGCCAAGTGGATATAGGTCGCTACGTCGTCCAATGCGCCTGTGGCTCCTGGTGAGCCACCTTCCATGTCGTGCACGGTGGATGGCATTGAAACACCAAAGCCACCGAGCGCTACACCGTTCACGACCGAGTTCCCGCCGTAGGCTGCTGTCGTCGAGTCGCTGGAGGTGTGAATGAGCGGTTTGAGAAGTCCGACGGTCAGCTCGAGTAGTTTCTGGCAAATCTTGCCGCGTGCGGTGGGAGGTGAGGTCAGGAATGCGGATTCACTGGTCTGCGCAGCCACCCAGAGCATGCTTGCCAAGAGAGCTGGACTGCAGATCCTAGGGTTGTGTGGTCTCAGGAAGGATCGTTTGCGGAAGACGTAGCCAAGGATGTAAGGTGATTGCGGCTGCATGAAAGCTGAGGTTGTGCTGGAAAAGTAGAGCTCGAGAAGATCGCATGCAAGGCTCACAGGAATAATGGCCGCGATGTGCGGTAAAATGGGGCGTAGCACAGGATATCGCAGCATCTGATGACTCTGGGTATGTTGCATGTGTGGATACAGGTTGTTTGTAGGCGATGGCAGTGACATCCAGCCTGGTGAGCCAGCCACGGGCGATTGACCTAGAAAGCCGGCTGACATTGGGGACTCGCCCATTCGGAACTGCGTGTTCGTCATGCCATTCTGGCTTCCAGGTGACGGAACAGCGTAATGGCTTTCTGGGTACCCAGTGATAGTCCCACCTTGTATCATGGAGTTCGGCATTGCTGTCGCGCCGCTGTGGAGAATGTTGTGTCCGGTTACTGGCGCACCGGGATGGATCATGCTTCGGTGGTAGTCGTCGATAGAGCCGTACTCTCCCATGAGGTTGCGATCTGACATGCCCACACGAGGTAGCTGTGGTGTCGGTAAAGGCATACCAGGTGTTTGCTGGTCGATGGACATGTGTCGAGGTTGCTGCCGTTGTTGATCAGCTACAGGTTGGATGGTGACAGAGCCACCCTGTTCAAGACTCGGCAGATTGTGCATTGCTTCAGCCGTGTTGATGCTACCAGATCGCGGTGGAGGCAATTGCGGCAGAGGGAAATTAGTGCTGGACCTTCGTCGCTTAAGCCCTTGCTGTGGTCTGTCCTTGGGTCCGACGCTTTGCTCGTCGGAAGATTGGTCGTTGATTGATTTGGGGCTGGCATCTTTGCCGTCAGCGCCACCTCCAACTTCGTCTTGATTCGTGGTGGCGGAAGCCTGTTGGGCTGCAATGTCCTTTCGCGAGGCCTTGCCACGTTTCTTGCGCTCGCGCACGTATTCGCAGGTCAGTCCGAATTCCGTACAATGTGCGCAGGGTGATTTGCCATCGCATTTGGTTCGAAGCTGGTTACACTGGTCGCACGCTCGGCTGATACGTCGTCTCACCGGCTGCCCGCTGCTAGCACTGCGGCCAGTTTTCTTTTCGCCCTGGGTTGAGCTGTTCATGCTTTCAGCACCGAAGCTTTGGCGGTGTTTGATGGGTGGCCTGTCGCCGTTCAGGCCAGGTACACCATGTGGAGGTTGTGGTTGCGGTGGTTGCTGCTGTTGCTGGCGATGCATCTGCTGCAGCGCGTACTGCGAGCTCTCCGCGAGCGTGTCCAGTCCGCTCTGCATCTGTTGTTGCGGTATGTGAGGATGATGCATCGCCATGTCAGGGCTGCCAAAATGGACGGGATGGTGATGGAGGCTCGTGGACAGCATTTTTCGGGCCTGTTGCGATGGCTGCTGTTTGGCTCCTCGGCACACGGACGACCCTCCACTGATGACTGCAAGCTCTGGGGGCGAGAACGTGGAGCTTGAGGCTCGCTTAGCCGCTACCAGCACCACCAGAGGGTGATCATGCTATCTTTGCTTTGGGCGAGCGGATGTACGCACAGAAAAAAGAACAACGATAGTAGCAGTTTCAGTGACGACGGCACAGGGTGGCAGTGAATGAATGGATGTATGTATGGCCTCGCCCGGCGGAGGGAGGTGCCCGGTAGAAAAAAGCAGCCTCGAAGCCAATCTGCGAGGTACAGACGCTCGCTCACACGGGAACCCGTCCACGCATCTGTCTGCAGATGCCTCCCTTCTCCTCCAACACCCCGCCGCCCACCCGATGCAGAGAGGCAAAGACCCTCTCCGGACTGGGCGCTCTGCAAAGCTGGGGAAAGCGAGGCGGCTAACGCATCAAGGCTGCGTTAGACCCATGCACTGGCCAGGAAGGCCAGCATGGGCTCGCACGGCCAGGCTGCGTGGCCACGAGGCCTGGTGAACACGGGCATGGGACTCCATGAGCAGCTAGTCTGCTCTCGGCGTAGAAGTGTCTGTGAATGCGCCTTCACGGTGATGGTGGGCACTCTAGAAGGGTTGGCTGAGCTCACTACCACAGATTGCGTGCAGGGAATCAGATGCCCAAAACGCAGGCACACTGGGGAGACTCGGTCCGCCTCGACAGCATTCGCCCATTGCATGTCCGGCATGCACCCAGCCTTGAGAATGCCCTTACTCTGCGATGAGATCATGACCCTTTGCGCAGATCACACATGTCCAAATGATGCATTCGCAAGTCGCTTCTCAGCCACCGCACAACCTGCTATCCTCCCTCGAGGTCAGATCGGCCTTTCCCAGCTAAGCATGACCACCGGGGCTGCAGAATGAACCAGTACACGCCGATGCGGCTCGGGAGTTGCCAGAGAAGGATGGTTACGGCGAGCGGGCACGCCATGTCCGAGCCCAAGCGGTGGTCCTTAGACAGAGTCAAATTACAGTATACCTAGGTAGACAGGCGAGGTCGGGTGCCCACCAGTTGTAAGGTTCAGGTGAACGGAGCTTGAAAGGCTTGGTGAGTAGGCGATTGCCCTTCGACCGCACTCTCTTCAATGAAATAATCCACTATCATTCCTTCACCACTATGGCCTATACATAGGCCGCGTCCAGCACGCGCTAGGCTTGTTGGCAGAAGCAGTAGAGGCACGCGAGATGCAGCACGCGCATAAGACTGACCCTTGGGCTGGGGTCGGGCAAGGCCAATCAAGCGGTGTATCCGACTCATTTAACGAGAGGCGTGATGATCCCAGGAACGTAGGCAGGAAAGCGATATTGAATAATCATCACTGGCTTGGAACATTACAGATGCGTAATTCTATGCCGCCCGCCGTCATCAAACACGATCTCTTCTCGTTCAAGTTCGTACCGGTTAAATCGGTTAAATGCGATACCTCTAGAGAACGATCTCGCGCCGGACCGCACGTGCGACCAGGGTTCATGGGTACAGTAGTGTGCGGCGACGCCTTGCACCGCTTCCAAGCACGCACAGTAGCAGCTCTGACCAGTGGAGCAGTCACCAGACCAAGCAAATATACAGTCCAGGGTCGAGGCATCAGAATGGATGTGTCAAATCTTTGGAGTCTCGACCTCTCGGCGTGAGGGTCCGATGAAAAGCAAAGGCACTGGGGAGCGTGGGAGGATCTCGAAAGTCGGCACATCTGCAATAGATCTGCCGCGTGAGGGTCGACTGGGGAGATCTACTGCGACTGTGGAGAACACACTCGCCGTTTCTGTTCCTTCGTGAAGGTCTCGCTCACGGCAGTTGAGGTCGAGGAGGCGTTCAGAAGTACGTTCACCTCCCGACGACCTCGGAGCTCGCTTTTGCAGGGGCGGGTCGCAACAGTCAGGACAGTCAGGCAACCAAGCAATTTGGTGTGAAACCTGGCACCGTCGCGCACGCCGTGTGGTCCTTCATAGTTTCGAATCCCTCATGATCGACATCGATTCGTGGCTTCAGGCTAACGTTTGAGCAAGGGAAGGACAAAAAAGGAACAATGCTGTAAGGCTACGATCTCAGGAGCCCTTGAACCACCGTCAGTTTCCTCTGGTGTAAGTAGGGCAATCTCGTTGCATGGGAGACAATGCCGAGGCTACTCGGCGTATCACACTCTACAGACGTTCTGCAGGGATGGATGAAGCTCTCATCCTGCAGAGACTTCGCCTACAAGGCTGTGAGCACGGCAAGCGCCTATTACCTTTATTGGCCTCATCATCCACCAGCATGAGCAGCGCCGGGGAGAGAGCTCGAACTTGGAAGCACAGCATCAAGACATCAGAGACAAAGCAAAAATTGATTGCTCCATCAGACGACTTGTTCAACACGTGCCTTCTGGCGAACCTGCGTCTTGTACGATGGAGGATCCTCGACCGCGGCCGGCCGAACATCAATCCAATCAAGCAACAGACCAAGAGCGCCTCCCTCATTCCACGCTCAATCATTTCCCGCGGCCTTGTTACTGTTGGCTGTATGGATTCAAAGGATCATCGAGTCATGAGAACTACTGCACCCGACTAGCGTTTGTTGTCTGCAAAACACGCAACACCTTGTCGATCACCCGTACTCTCGCCCTCTGAGATCTTGACCCCAGACATTATTGCGATGCAGGTCCCCATACAATGAAGGAGATCAAAGACTCTGGCAATTGCAATCCCCCGTGCCGCCACCACTACATCTAAAACAGACACAGACTCAACGATCGTCTTTCTTGTTTCTTCACACTATGCCTAAGTCTTCCCCTGACCTCCAGACAACAGGCTACAATTAATGATGACAGGATCAGGAAGATCGCCCGGCCTCCGGAGAAAAGAACCCTGCTGACTTCATCTCCGAGTGCGTCTCACTGCTGGGCAACAGTCCTCCTGACATTCTCCCTCGTCTACCAACGCCATGAAAGCCTTTGTCAACCGAGACGTCAAACCCTCAAGCTCCGAGTGCCCGAGTCTGCGCGTATGCATGCACTCCATCTAGTAGTGTCTCTTACACCGCTCTCGCTTCAATGCAAGGCCCAAGCAGGCGAGGCATGGAGACAAGGTGCATGGTTTCACAGCTAGTAGTCAGACTTGCAACTACAAGCGTCTCTAAAGGTGCAAATCCCTTCCCACGGCCATTATTATTTCATGAACGCTAGAGTCAACGACCCCCTCGTCAAGCACCCAACAGCATGGGCACTAACCCGCCTTCCTAACGCAAAGTCCTCGCTCGCTTGCGAGCAAACGAATCCAGTAAAAGCACGAGAGCCCTTCCTGCGATTGTCTCGCCGCGGCGATTCCAGCGTCACTGCTGTTGCGATGCATGCTTGTTTCCCCATCTTCTGCTGCCCGCATATGCACCCTCCAATGGTGGTGGGCATGCGCGTGCTCTCGCTCTTCCTCTCATGCGGCTGACAGCAAGGAACCAATAACCTTCTTTCCCTCCCGATCCCACAGCTTCACAGCAAATGCTGATTCGCATCGGAGAATTTATCACGAGCTCATCATCGCGTCGCGGCTCCCTTGACGATCTTGCCTTACACTAAATCCCTCCCCCCCGAGCCCTGATTTCTGCACTTTCGCGAGCTTCGGTGAAGCCGTCATTTGGCGAATTGTTTGGGGCAAAAGGAAATGCCTCTCCTGTTGTGGAAGTGATTCTCAGGCGCATGTCTGAACGAATAGACCGCCAATGCGACAGAGCGTCTCGTCTTGTCGCGCTACGTAAGGGGAACTTGCATTGCTTGGACCCCAATCCTCTGGACTGGGCGAGCTACGCGCATGGATGCCAGAAGATGTCTCGACTTATTAATGCCATAGCAGGGAGTCACCACCCGAGACCGGAGGCTCGAACTTCCAAGACGTTCGCTCGCATCGCCACGACTTGCCGCGCGTTTGACGATTTCAGAGAGGACGGATCGGGAAGTGTCAGATCAAGCTCTGAGATCATGATGGAAGTTTTGACACACGCCCAGTCTGAAGTCATCAGGGTGCAGATCTGCCTTGGGATAGGCAGCTTTCGACTTGTTCTGCTCGGCGCCCTCCGGTCAGCCCTAATGTTCTTTCCACCGTCGACCTGGCACTGCTATGGAGACTGCAACGGACAAAACAGGCATGAGATCAGGTGAGGACAATTCGAACGGTGACAGGCAGGAACCCGTCAAAAAAATCAACATTCTCCTGCGCGGGATGTCCCTCCATGGAGGCTTGACAGTGAGGAAGAGAGGGAAAATTGGAAACAAGATCATAATGCCTTCGTGTGCAGTGAGCATGGGTTTTGTGCATGCATGTGTTGATGAAATTATGCTTTGAGTTCTGTGAATCCTGTTGCACGCTTCACCAAACAATACCTTGGTAAAGGGTATCCTCATTCAAGTGAGAAGTCCCATTCAGTGAGCATCGCTTCCATCCAAACCATCATTGATGCAGTCATGCACCAAGTCCTGTGAATCCTATTGCACGCTCCGTCAATGATCGTAAAGTAGCATGCCTATCCAAATGAGTGGATCGTGAAGCACGTGACCGTCGCTGCCGACTTCACTTCATCGCACTCTACCTCCCAGACGTCGAACGCGAGGAAGACAGCGACAGCGAGCCACGCAGGGCCTCTTTGGCGATCTTGAGTCTGTACCTGTGTTGAAAAGTCAATAAAGCGGCCCATAGGTGAATATTAGCACAAGAAAAGAAAACTCACTTCCAAACCGTCCCCCTACCCGCCAGCCTCCTCACATCCTCCATAAGCAACTCCCTCCCGCAAACAACACAGCACATCCAATCCTCCTTGTCTTTCTCGCCCAGACTGGCCGCCAGCGCGGCTTTCCAGCACTGCACGCACGCCCTGCCGAGACTGCGGCGCTCGGCGCAGCAGAGCGGGTTTTTGATCAGAGCGCGGCGGACGCTGCCGCAGAGCTTGCACGCTTCTTCGATTTCGTCGGTGGCGGGGAGTTCGTGGATCAATGCTGTTGGTGCTTTTTTCTTCATTTGTTCTTCGCTGGAGGTCTCCCTCTCAGGCTCCGTCTCAGTCTCAGGCTGGTGCTGCCGCACCACAACCTCCGGCAAAGGCATCGTAGTCTCAATCGGCGGGTTAACCATGAGCCCCGAAAAAAGCACCGACCGCGGAGCAGACGAGAACGAAGAGTCCGAACCAGAATCTTCATAAGCCGAAGCCGAAGCGCGCACATGCGTGTCGTCTGACGCCTCGTCGTCCTCACCCCAGCGAATCTCCTCGCGACCCCAGCGGAGTGGGAAATCGGGCAAGTCGCTCGGCTCGGCGGAGGAGCCGAGGAAGACGCTGCGGGAGCGCATGCGGCGCGGCGGGCGGGTGGGCGTCGTTTGCTCCGGGGAGGAAGTGTAGCTCGGGCGGCTGAAATTGCGTGCTGTCGTTTGCGCGGAGGCGCAGGAGATGGTGCGGCGGGGCGGGTGGGTGGGTGTTGTGTCTGTCGTGGAGGCGTCGGGGTCTATGACGGGCTGGGTGAGGGGGCGGCGGCGGGCTGTGAGGGAGTTAGAGAGGGGTTGGAAGGTTTGGTTTTTCGGTGGAAGTGAGGACTTACACGCTGGCTGACCGAACTGGTAGCGGCTGGTGCGCGAGTCCCAGATGTCGGAGAGCCTCTGGGGCTCGAAGGAGGTGTTTCGCAGGCGAGCTGGGTTGCGCGGAGGGACTGTCGGCGGCGGCGGTGGGGGCGGTGGGAGGCGCGAGGGAGGAGGGCCACAGGGACCCTCGAGGGCGGTGGTGGTGGTGGTGGTGCTGCTCCTGTCGGCCATGGTTAATTCGGTACATTCATTAGTAACGCGAGGACGAATGCGATACCGATCCATGGCAGTTGTGGATCTCTTCAAAAGCGATGGCAGCTGCTTCAGAAGGACAGATGTGGTGGGGAAGACAGAATTTTTATTATTGAGCCTTGCAGGCAGCAAACGATACAGGTCAGGCGTGTGAAAGGGACAATTGAGATCATGTGAAAGAGTGAGGTCTGTGATAGCATAATTCATTTTTGTTGACACGTGAAGACGATATCTACATACCGCCCCATTCGATGCAGAAGGTCCTGACGTCCTTTTGCTCGCCAGCTTCATGGGGCTCTTGTCCTCCGATCAAGTATCCTTTCTTGACGCCAGTTCCCAAGCGTCCTCCGCCGACGATGTCGAGAAGGTCGAATTCCTCCTCCCAGTCCATTCCGCTGCAGAGGAAATGGCTGTGGAATCGAAGAGGGTCGCCAGGGTAGGCCGTGTACTGGCATCCGAACCTAAGTCCAGGCGACATGAAGTAGGACTTTTCATGCAAGTGCTTGAACAAAGGATACGAAGAAGGTACTTCGGGAAGTGGAAGAGCTTCCTGTGGAGGCGGGGGCACAGGGTTAAGCGGAGGTGTAGATGTCGCAGGAGTGACTGCCCAGGGAGTAGGTTCAGACGACGATGGCGCTGCGGAAGAAGAACGAGAAGGGGCACTTTTCGGAGGACCAGACGCGGGCGGTGTATCGACTGAAGGCGTGAAGAGATTTTCGACTTCTTCAGCTGGAGTAGCGGTGCCCGAGGGGGCGGCACTGTTGCCCACAGGTGTTCTGCTTCCAGCACGCTTGCCTTTCTTGCCATTCCGTTTGCCAGCGGAGAGAAGCATGTCTTCAGGGATATCATTCCAATCACTGCTGCCAAACTTCTTCTCCAGCGCGCCCTTCTTCCTCGCCTCCATCTTCCTCTCGGCATCCTTCGCTGCAGCAGCGCCTTGCTTGCGAAGAGCATTCTGGAACGCCCGTCTTTCCTCAGGCGCCAGGCCATTGCCAAGCATGTTGTCCTTGTGAGCCTTCACGTCATCAACAAGGTAGGCAACGCCCTTCTCCACCAGCAGGCGAGCTTCTTCCGGCATCAGCTCGAGAGGGATGCCGGAGAAGACGTTCTGCTGCGGCGCTTGGGGAAGGCCGCCAATCAGCACGCCTGTGATGTTGTGCTTGGCTCGGGCGTGTGACACCGTGTCCACATCGTAGAGGATGTACTTGTGGGCGACGGTGAAGATGGGGAACGGCTCTGCGACAGTGGCAGCCGCTTGGCTGGACGAGGCCATTATGGCGGTTTATCCGAAGATGTTTCTGTTCTTCATCCGAATATTAGCGAGAGGCTCTGGCTGATTGAATGGATGAGTCGAATGTGCAGGATGTGAGAGTCGTAATCATAAGTCTCTTTACATTTGTGATCGTCAACAGCCACCTGTGGTGACTTCGGGGGATTGACAGATTGAATTTTAAACGTTTGTATAATCATGTAGGAAATCACAATGCAGGGGTTGTGGCGCACACGTACCTTTTGTGGTGGATTTCAATGACTACTTCTGAAGCGAAGCAGCGACAGTGTTGGTTGTTCAGCTCATGATGGGCATAAGGAAGAGAAGACAAGACGTTCACGTTGCAAGCAAATCTCGGATTTTGAAGCAAGGTGGTGGGGCCGTGAGCCCGCCCGTTCGCCGGCTTGCCGCTGCTGGAGAAAGCTGTCATTGGCCGTTGGACTTCACTTCCACGGGCATGCCCATGAATGCATACAATTGATTATGCCAGCCTCCTTTTGATGTTTGGCTGATAAATAGACTCTCTCTGCAAGTCTAAGAAACTTCAGCTTGCGATCTCGACGTGACTTGGAGCTCTTCTGGAGATTGCTTTCATCAGCTTGTCAAGATGGATCTCATCCAACGAGCCTTCGCATTGGCTCAAGACCCCAAAAACAACAAGTGGATAAGTCCTCTCCTTATCCTAGGAGACATAGGTCTCAGTCTCCTCATTGTCAAAAAAATAGCCTGTAAGTTGAAAACCCCCCAAAGAAAAAACCTCCAGCCCCTCCACCCCAACCCAAAAAAACAAACAAACCTAACCCCCTATCACAGACACCGAAATCGACTGGCACGCCTACATGCAACAAGTAACCCTCTACCTCTCCGGCGAACTCGACTACACTAAACTCGTCGGCTCCACTGGGCCCTTAGTCTACCCGGCAGCGCACGTATATATCTACCGCCTCCTTTACCACCTCACCTCCAACGGCGCCAACATCCGTCTGGCACAGCACATTTTCACCGCCCTCTACGTCGCCTCCCTCACCCTCGTACTTTCCTGCTACCGCGCCGCGGGCGCTCCGCCCTGGCTCCTCCCGCTGCTGGCGCTGAGTAAGCGGCTGCATTCGATTTTTCTGCTGAGGTTGTTCAATGATGGGTGGGCGGTGGCGTTTTTGTGGGGGGCCGTTTGGTGCTGGCAGAGGAGGTGGTGGACGGTGGGGAGTTTGGCTTTCTCCCTGGGTTTGGGGGTGAAGATGAGTTTGCTGCTGGCGCTGCCGGCGGTGGGGGTGGTGCTTTGGTTGGGCGCGGGGAGGGGGAGGGCGTTGAGGCAGGCGGCGCTTATGGGGCAGGTTCAGGTGAGTATTGTTTGTGGATCATTTGGGGGAGGTGGGAAGGAGATTGATGGCTGATGATTTTTCTTTGTGACATTGTAGGTGGTGCTAGGCTATGAGTTCCTCGGCGCGAATGCCCGCAGCTATCTGAGCAGGGCGTTCGAGTTCAGCAGGCAGTTCATGTTCAAGTGGACGGTGAACTGGCGCTTTGTCGGGGAGGAGACTTTCCTGTCGAAACCCTTTTCCATCGCTTTGCTCGCTGCTCATGTTGCTTTACTGCTGGCATTCCTGCACACGCAATGGCTCAGACCGGCTGGCATTTCGCTCTTCGGAGTCAAGCGCCTTCTTCTGTCGCCTCCCTCGCAGCCGGAACAGGATAGGATTGCTCGCCGTGTGACTCCGAGCTTCGTCTTGACTACGATTTTGACGGCGATGATGGTGGGCTGCTTGTGTGCGAGGAGCCTGCATTACCAATTCTACGCGTACATTGCGTGGTCGACGCCGTTCTTGCTTTGGAAGGCTGGGCTTCACCCTGTTGCGGTGTATGTGATTTGGGCGGCACAAGAGATCGCTTGGAACGTGTATCCGAGCACGAACACCAGCTCCATGGTTGTCGTGGGATGTCTTGCCGTTTCTGTGGCCTCAGGATGGCAGGCTTCGAGGAAGATCAATGCCGCTGTGAGGCAGGAGGAGAAGGCGGGCCACAGTCATGTCGAGTAGAATATAGTTGAAACAGAAAACATTTACTCGTCCTCGGAATCGCTAGGAGGCATTTTCGGGCCAGAATCAGACTCATCGTCGTCTCCGTAGTCAACCTTCCTCGCCGGAAACTCCTTGGGCCACCAAGACATCTTCCTCCATTCACGCTCGTCGCCAACATAAGTCACGATTTCACCGCCCAATTTATTATTCCGATCGGCGAGAGCGGACGTGTCGACGAGCACGAACCCTCCACGCTTCATCCAGACAGTCGACCTGAACTTCGCGGGCAGTTCGGCAAGCATGGGCGTGCCATCAGGGAGTTCGAGGTGGTAGAGATTGTTGCCGGCGCCCTGCTTGACGCGGGCGATCTGCTGTCCTTCAGCGAGCGTGGGCGGTGGCGTGAGCGTCTCCTCGACCGCGGCGTCGATGTTGCGCCTGGGCTTCGGCATGGTGGGTGAGTGGCGATAAGCTGGATTCTCCAAGCGCGCTTTCGAGCCTAGCTCGAGCTGGGTGGCTGCAGGGTGTTGACGGGGAAATGACGATTGCGAGAAATAAACCGGTGCGGGATATGCAGCTCGGGGGTGCGGGTGGTGTAGAGGAGGAGACTCGAGGATCTGTTCACCGCCGGTTTTTGCTTTGCTAGCTAGTTTGGAGGAGGCAAGATTGTCGGCGGCAGAGAGGCAATTGTGGCCAAGTCGGTGGTCTCGTGAGCGGTAGTATCGGCGAGTGAGGTTGGCCTAAGTCGATTGTCTGCAAGGCATTCACCAATCAGGTGGTGGCAGGGGTGGGAGGCGAGTGAGGCAAAAACTTGCCTCTGCAGGACAAAGTTCTGTATCTCCAGGTTTGGGTAAAAGATGCCCCACCGGTCGATGAAGCCAGAGGCACAGCTGGAAGCGAAAAGGCGCATGCGTCTTCTCGGCCGGGCCTTTTTTTGGTGCTGAACTGCGTGCGCGCGCGGTGACTGCACGATTACATGCCCATCCACGCGCCTCTTTAGCTTCGACCTTGCCTTTGTTTATTGCCCGCGTTATGATGCGCAAAACTCACGGCTTGCGTGTGATCTCTCCATGTCTCTCCTCCGTCTATCTAATCGCGCACACCCTCCCATCCCATGTCTGTCTGCTCACCTTCTGCATTGGACAGTCAGGGTAGACCTCGGCATATAGCAGCTGCCAGCTATGAGGCACTTGTCCGTTAGTCGGTGGTAATCTGCGCGAAACAGACGCAGGCGTGGCGTTAGGCCCGTGCTGATAGGTCGAATTGCATATCAAAAGACGGCAAGCCTGTCCCGCGCAGAGTGCTGTGTGTATGTATACGATCATGTACTTCCTCATCCCGAGCCCCGTTAAGTTGCGTCCGGCGACACAAGGGTGAGTATCCTTGTCGGAGCGCACCGTCGAAAGTGCCAGGTCAGCGGCAGCTCACCAACCGAGTGTCGCGAGAGCAATACCACGCCTGCCTCTACCACCTGCAAGCATCTGAAGCTTCCGAGCCATTGAGGCCCCAGATTGCAGAAATTGACTGCAGCGGTCTGCCGGCTACCCGAGCCGGTATCAGTCGACCATGTTTGGTTTCTGGAACAACTCATCAAAAGGTGGGAGAGGGAGAGGAAGAGGGCGAGTGCGTGAATCTGATCGAGAAGCCTACGACTACTCGCCATTCGCTGGATCTCCCGAGACCTCGCGCCACCGCGCAGCTGGTAGGGCCCTTCATGACGAGAGCGATGCTGTGGATGGGTCATCGCGTTTCCAAGAGCAGGGGTATTTCGACCATGTGCGCTACCGCGACAATGTCGACGACGAGGAAGAGCTGGACGATGAGGATGCGGACGAGGATGGCGAGGACAACGAGGACGAAGATGTCGACACGCCACTGTTGCCCATTTTCTCAGCGGCGCACCTCGACCGTCTGCCAATGTACAACATCACGCACGCCATTCGGCTGTTGATCGTGGCGCGCGCGGAGACCACTCTTTCGTGGGAACAATTGCGCAGCCCTCAAGTCAGTCAGTTCCTGGTTAAGCCAATCCAGTCGGCGATTCGCACGAATCACTTCAACCGCGCGACCCTATGCGCGTTGATTGCGAATGGCTTGCAATTCCAAAAGGAAGGCCAGCTTCACCCGGGCAATGTCGGCGTATCACGCACGCGCGCACTTTTGAGTGAGCTGCTTGCTATGCGCCTGCTCAAAGAGTTCACCGTCCGTGAGCTCATTGATGCGCTCTCTTACGATTTCGATCCCCTACAAGGGATATCACCGTCGGCGACCGAAAGAGGTACGCCAGGCAATAACTTTCCTGCATATGTCGACGATATCCAGCAACAGCAGACTCGCGGCAAAGGTGCTAGGGTCAGCACGATTGAGATTGCGATAAGGTCGCAAGCAAAACGCTTTTTGGCTCACCCTCTAGTCGTGCAGCACTTGGAAGCCATCTGGGCAGGCACTATCGTCTTCCACTCTGAAGCCGACAACTTACATCGTAGAGCGCCTCGCCAGAGGGCCATTAATGGCGGCTACGGTACTTTAAACGATCACTCGCCAAGTGCTCTTCCCGCCGACTCGGTCCTCTCTCGCAAGGCCCAAGAAACACGCACGAGTAAAAAGCCCGAAGTCCGTGGCACCGGTAGACGCTCAGCGACCTTGTACGATCCTCACGACTCTTCCCTCTTCAAGCTGTCGCGACTCCGTGTACCCAGGTATCGTCAGCTTTTTTCTACCATTTCCTTCGCAATGATGCTAGCGCTCTACATCGCTGTACTATACGACCGAAGTGTGACTATCACTCCTCTCGAGGTTGTTTTCTGGTTCTGGTCAATTGGATACATGCTCGACGAGGTCATTGGCTTCACCGAACAAGGTTTCGGCCTTTACATTCTCAGTTTCTGGAACGCATTCGACCTAGGCATCCTGCTGTTGTTCAGCGTTTACTACATTCTTCGCTTATACGGCATTGTTCTGGCCGATCAAGGCAAGCATCGCATTGCAAGCATGGCATACGATGCACTGGGTTCTACCGCAATCCTCCTCTTTCCTCGCCTCTTCAGCGTGCTCGACCATTACCGTTACTTTTCACAACTGCTCATCGCGTTTCGCCTGATGGCGCAAGATCTCATGGCGGTCCTGATATTAATTCTAATCTCTTGCTCTGGCTTCTTTGTCGCTTTCAGTCTATCTTTCGCGGATGAAAACACCGATGCCAACAATGTCGCTTATGCTCTATTTCAAATCCTGATGGGCTTCACGCCAGCCGCTTGGGACAAATGGGGAAGCTACAACATTCTTGGAAAGGCCATAATGGGATCCTTCCTGATTATTTGTCACTTCCTGATTGTGACCATCTTGATCACCGTCTTGACCAACAGCTTTATGGCTATTGTCCGCAACGCCGAAGAGGAGCACCAATTTCTGTTCGCTATCAACACAATCAGCATGGTCAAGTCAGACGCACTTTTCAGCTACATCGCACCGACGAACGTGATTGGATGGGTCTTGAGCCCGTTGCGATATGTCCTACCGTTCCGGCAATACGTTAAATTCAACCGGACCATCATCAAGATCAGTCACTTCCCAGTGCTGTTCCTGATCTTCTCCTACGAGCGAGTCTTGTTATCGAATTTCGCCTATGGGCCAACAGACTTGATTGAAAGACCTGCTCGTAATCAGAGCAAACCCATGGCATTCTCTTTGAGCAAAGCACCGGATGTGTTCAGCCCAGGCACGAAACTGAGAGAGCCTTCTGTGATCAGCTTCTCGAAAGATCGTGCGTTGGACGAAGTTTTCCGGAGACCATACAAGGGAAGCACAATGCGCACGACCGCCGAGGGCATGGATCCAGAACGCCGCAACAGCACGACTGTTGTCGACAGATGGATGCAAAATGCCGACGAGCAAGGTGGTGCAAGCCCTCCCGTTGAACAGCCAAGAAGTATCGTCGAGCGGCTGGAAAACAGGAAGCCTCCGTTCAAGCGTGCAAACACAGGTGGTCTGCGATCCAGCTTACTCGGCAGGAACTTCTCGACTGCAACAAGAAGTGTCACAAGCGATCCTGATCGGATGTCACAGAAGGCGCCGAAGAGACCCAAGCGGATCGTCGAGGAAGATGAAACAGCCGACGAACTTCCTGATGTGCAGCCGCAAGAGACTGACGCGGATGGTGACGACGAGCAGCTCGAGTCCGACACCGATAATGTGACCCCTGGGCTTGGTGAGAGTATTTCCGTCCTGGACCGAAAGCACAGTGGGACGCCGGGTGATGACAGCGAGAATGAAGTCCTCCAAACACCAGCGGCAATCCGTCCTCCTTATACGCCTCTCTCTACGGCCGCGAGAGCTCGCCTGCGGGACTCGCCCGACATGTTGCCCCAACGCGAACCACACCAACGCAACGTCTCCAGCAGCACAATGCTCTTCGCCCCTCAAGGCGCAGATCGCGAACCCCTCCGCCCGGTCACCAGACCCACCCGCAGCGGCCAGACCTCCAACAGACACACCAGCAGCGGCGGCACCGGCACCGGTACCGCCACACCATACCTCGCCATTCCCTCCGGGGCCCGCACGCCCAAACCAAAAGCAAACCGGCATCCCGTCCGCCCCGGCCTCGGACCCCGCCAGAGCACTGCGCCCAACACCTTCGGCGGGCTGTCTTTCATGGACATCCAGCCCCCCTCGCGCCGCCAACCGTCCTTCAACGCGCGCGCGCTCGACCTCGCCAGCGAAATCGGCGATAACAAATTCAACACGCTCGGCGGGGGAGGCGGCGTCGGCCCCGGCGGCGGCGACGATTTCGCCGGCATCCCGGCGTCTTTCTCCGAGGCTTTCTTGCGCGAGCGCACGCTTGAGAGGCGAAGGCAGGAGGAGAAGAAGCGCAGCGAGGAGGAGGAGAAGGGTATGGTGAATCGGATCATGCTGGCGAGGATGAATACGCTGGAGGAAGGGTTTCGCGAGGTTCTCAAGGAGATCAAGACGATTTCTTCCAGTGCTGCGGTTTCTAGACGGGGCAGCGAGGGCGAGACGGGGCCTTTCCCTGCTGCTGCGGGGCATAGGGCGAGGGTTAAGGGGGAGAGGGGCGATGGGAGGAGGAGTCCGAGGAAGGTGGCGAGGAAGGAGAAGGGGAAGGGGAAGGAGGAGAGGCCGGGCAGTGGGTTGAAGGAGGAGGAGGGTGTGGATGAGGGTGAGGATACGCATAGTCCTGTTTCGGTTTTGGGGCCGGGCCATTCGAAGAGTGGGAGCGTTAATACGGATTATGTCGGGGAGGAGAGGCCGGGGACTGCTGGGGGTTCTGAGGAGGGGGTTAAGGATGAGTGATTGGACGGGTTTTGTGTCTTGACCTTGCGGATGCGATGTGGCGTGGTTTTAAATGAGCGTTCTGTGTATCTCTTCGACGCGGCTTGCATGCTTGAAGATTTGGGTGTTATGGATTTTGGTTTTCGACAGCATTGTACCTTAGCATACCTATGAGCGTGTATTCAAAAGATCCCATGATATCGATGCCTGATCAAGATTACAAAGATAACGAAAGTGTCCCCGCCCGATAGTGACCATAAAAGCCGATTATTCGTCACGACCATGTTCCCAATCCATCAACCCAACTCCAACCGGCCATGAAGATGTATATCCCCTTCCTTGCCCCAATAGCAGCATCTCAAGTCATCGCCCATCCTCGTGATCTCCACTCCACCCCTCCTCTTAATCCCCTCACCACAATATCACATCTCCACCAAGTCAAACGTCGATTTCAAACACCACCACCTACGCCAACCCCAAACCCGTTAGCAAACGATATCTCTCACCACATTCACACTCCCTCGCCATCCTCCCCACACACCCTCCCATCACCACATCCATCAACCACCCGGGTATTCCAAGATAGAAAAAGTACTCACCAGACCTCTCCGTCCTAACATGCAAATTCCCCGGCTGCATGTTGCGCTGCTCGCGCGCCGCCGTGCGCCAGGAAAGCATGGCGAAGGCGCCGGCTGCTGATGCCATGGTGAGGACGATGCCGGAGCGGCCGCTGGGTGGAGTTGAGGGTTAGTATTGGGCTTGGGTGAGGTTCTGTGGAAAAAAGCGAGGCGTTGGGTGGCTCGGAAGGTTGCGAAAGTCGCATGGGTTGGATGGGTTGCGTACCTGAGGAAGGCCATTGCGGTGTTTTTGTGCTTGCTTGCTTGCTTGCTTGATAGGAGCGAAGGGTTTGGGGTTTTGGATGGTTGGATATTGGATTTGAGGTCGATTGCTAGAGATCCCGTTGGAGAATCTTGTAATAGTGACTGATGCAGCGATTTCAGATCCGAGTCGATATCACATTGGCAAGATGCACAAAAGGCAAAGCAGAGAGAGAAGAGAAGGAGGGAAGGAGAGAAAGGGGACCTGAAGTGATCTATCAATTACGAAACCGCAGGGAATGCGGCTTGAAAAGGAAGTCTTGTCCATCACACTCTGTTGCGGAAGGCACCCAAGACCTTCACCGACCTCACCCGCAGCTGTTACACTACAAAAACCGCACCGTAATGTACCTACAGATCTAGGCTTTTGGTTTTCGTCCGGTTCCTTTCACGCGCGCGCAATTACCAAATGATCTTCGTCTCCGCTCCGCTGGAACTACTGCATGCATGCCTATTGCATGGCCGTTGGGACCACCTGACTTGAGGGATTCTCGGGGACCCTGGTCTTCGGGTTGCCTGATGGAGGCTGTGGTTTGTCTTGTGTGGTTCTGATATAGCTCTCGGTCTGCAAGCGTGTGGAGCTTCCCCGCAATATTGATTTGGACCGAGGCTTGGGGATGGAGGGAGATTGAATGCGCGCATCTGGCCGATGTGATGGTCTAGATTGATGCGTATGCTGGTGGTGCAGGATGCATTCCCGTAATCTGAAGACACTGTAGCAAAAATTCAGCGAGAGAGATCAAGACATACCATGAATCTCTGCCTTGACCTGAAGGCGAAGTGCTTGAGCCGCTCGCACCAATAAAAAGCAAAGAGGAAGTGACGTCAAAGGCGCTTCACGTGACCTCCTGCTCAAGCCGTCTATGTATGTTTGGCTTTGGTATCTGGCTGCCTTTGACTGACAATCCAACAAATCTGCCCCAAAAACCCAATAAGACTTGTGTAATCAGATCTCCAGAGCAGTCAAAGCATCATATTCTGCTTGATTAATCTTGCGAACATCATTCCCTCACCCGACTGCTCACAACACTTGTGACCGCTCGCCTCGCCATCATGGCATCCTCATCCACCCCAGCAACGCCTCTTCTCTATTCCTGTGTCGCATACAAGAACACCATTCTCGCCGAACACACCATCTCTGCAGCATCTGGAACTAGCAGCCTCGCCTCCGTGATCCTCCCCAAGATCTCCCACGACTCCCCTCAAAAGCTCACCTACACCCACAATCAAAACCTGATCCACTACATCGCCGACGCAGGATCCGCCTCCAACCATGCCGATTCCCTTTCTGCGCCTGGCTTAACCTATCTCGTTGTCGCGAAAGCCGATCTTGGCCGTCGCGTACCCTTTGGCTTCCTCGTCGAAATCAAGAAGCGCTTCCTTGCTTCGTACGACCCCGAGCACACCGACTTTGCCGCGCTGCCTGCGTACGGAGCCGCTGCCTACAATGCGCAGCTGAAGAGTCTGATGGTGGAGTACGGCACGACCAAAGGTGGTCAGGAAGATGCCTTCAAGAATGTGCAGGGCGAGATTGACAATGTGCGTGGCATTATGACCGAGAACATTGAGAGGGTGCTGGAACGTGGCGAGAGATTGGATCTCCTTGTTGACAAGACGGACCGGCTGGGCGGGAGTGCGAGGGACTTCCGTGTTAGGTCAAGAGGGCTCAAGAGGAGAATGTGGTGGAAGAACATGAAGTTGATGGTCATGCTTTGTTTCGTCATTGTGTTTTTGGTTTATCTCTTGGTCGGGTTTGGTTGTGGTTTGCCTGGTAAGCTCTCTCTAATCATAATCACTTCTGAGCGCGCTGCTAACAAGTTCACAGCATGGTCCCGTTGCATCCGTCATTAATCCCTAAGACTGCGACTCTTTCCTGCACTATCAATCCCGGCGTTTGAGCGACACGATATTACCCTGTACAAGCTAATCATTTCCCCTCCTGACTTAATCAAAACGTATTACGATAGCAATGAAAACCCTCAAAGCAAACCCCCTCCTACGCACTATCCCCCCACCCCATCATCTCCTCCAACTGCTGCGCCGCCGTCTTCTGCCCCTTAATGAGTCCCCTCTCCTCCACCTCCCTCACCAACTCCTCAAACTCCCCCTCCCCACTCTCCGCTCTCGCCTTAAAAGCATTCATATTCTCCGCCAACCACTCGGCATCCTTGCCCGCCTCAGGAATCTCGAAACCAGCTTCCATGCCCGCCTTGATATCCCCCAGCACAAAAACCGAGTACAGCCCCCTCTCCTCGTCGGTATCCGGCGCACTCCGCCGCACTTTCGGCAGGGGCTTCACGATCTCGTCCCATGCCGCTGTGAGGTCTGCACACAGCGCGTTGAAATCTGAAGTTGAGCGGGAGGGCCCCGTACGCACGTGCGCGAGTATGTGCGATTTGGAACGTGCTTTGCCGCCGATGTAGAAGGGTGTGCTGGAGATGTCGGTGTATTTGACGTTGACGAAGAGGCGCGGGGTGGAGAAGCGCGTGCTGTGGATTGTGGTGATTTTGGCGGCCAGATCGTCTTTTTGCGAGGCGGTCAGGAGGGTGGAGTGGTTTATTTCGTAGTAGGGCATTTTCTTTTTGTAGGTTCTTTGGGTTGTTGGGTTGGTCTGGGGTTGTGGTTTTGCGGTGGAGTTTGGACGTTTGGTGGTTGCGGTGTCCGGTGGATGTCACGGGATGGTTGTATGGAAAGAGGTTGGAAGTCTTGTGAAGTGGCTTTCTTTTGGATTATTAGTTCATTCCCGTTCGGCTGGGTTGAGTGCAGAGTTTCGTGTTGGTATGGTGACAACAACAAGACCATGCATGACGCTTGAAGTGGGGAAGCTCATGCCCCGCTATCGCTCTCCGACAAACCGATGTTTCGGAATAGAGGCACAGAACACCCAGAGATCGAAAAGATAGGTCAATGTGTGTACAAACAGTCAATTGGAGCAGCCATGAAGATGAGAATCATTCAGACCTATCGAAGACAATCTGCAGCAAGCATGTACTCACCCAAGCTTGGTCAAGTCCATCTGGTCGTTGCCCCGCTATAGTTCTCGGACAATCCGATCTTTCGAAATGCAGGAAACGGGTCAATCGGTGAAGAAACAGGCACTTCAAGTAAAGCAGCTATTATGAATAATAAAAATGATTCAGATTTTCGAGGACAATCTGTACGTAACATGGATTCGTTCAATCTTTGTCGAGTCTATCGAATCGTTCCATCATTATCTATTGAGTCGTTCTTCCATTCATTCGTTCAATCGCTCATTGTTGGTCTATTTCATGTGGCCATGTACTGCAAATGCTGCATACTGCAACAACATGACAACATTGACCAGTCGTACGACGGCTCAGTCAAAAGTGGTCGTGTGATGACATTTCATCGATGCCGAAGTATTGAGCTTTTCCGGTTTGCGCATTTGTGGGTATTGGTTTTGAAAATCCTCGAGCCAATGAACACTTTCATATGTGGCTGACCTCAATCCCAGTATCCTTCTTCTCCCTCCTTGAAGAAAGGGTTGAACGCGCTTGTATGTCCACTTGCCCAAGTGCAAACGACCGGAGTACTTCCAGACCCACCTACGCTTTGCAAGGTCTGGCCCCCAACAACTTGTTTCGCAAGTTGTTCGACCCGATTCATGTCGACGGTCTCGCCAGCCGAGGCTCGGTGCAACACACTCAGCCATCCCGGCGGCATTATTCTTTTGGACTTGTACCAGGCGATGAGATCCATAACGTCCTGCGCAAGACGTTTTGCTGCAGCGTCAGACAGGGGAATGACTTCATATATATGCATTCGGGCCCGTAAGACATTGCTGGAACACATCGCAAGAGAGAGTTTGACGTCGATCATCAACTGGCGGTAAACGAGTCTCGAATGATCGCGCTCTGGATGTTCAGTTGCGGACTCGATCAGATTGCAGGTCTCGATGCGCTTAATGTCAGACTGTTTGGGGTGCATCGAGCGCTCGATGATTAAGGGAAGACGATATTTGAGATCCTCATTGATGGGCGGAAGGCGAAGTTTGTAAAGAGGTGACATCAGGATCTCGAAGTCGCTGCGGTGATAAATTTGACCACTTCCGGAAGCTTTGGTCTCGAAGGAGACTCGGATTGGTGGAACGCGGTGGTTGGCGGCAATAGCGTTGATAAGGTCAGTGACGACTTTGACTTGAGAACGGACCAGAGCCATATCGCCAACTGATCGCGGCGAAGGGGGCTGTACTCCAATGAAGAGCTCTTGAGCAGATGGGATCTGTGAATTGTTGCTATCCACAGTCTGACCGGCTACCATGCCGGCTTGAAGCGGAAAGTTGAATGCAATTACGTTGCTGCCGATGACGATTGTTGACTTGTTTGTGCCGTGGTACACAGACTCGAGGCATTCTGTGCGGATGACGCTGGAGGTGCGGAACAGGTCTGGAGTCTGGCTGTTGGAGTGAGAAGCGCCCAGGAGAGCAAGGCCTTCTGATTTGGTACGATAGCACTGCCAAAAGGACTGAGGGAATGCATACTCGTAGACTTTAGCTCGGAGTTCGCGAGGTAGCTTAGCGAGCTGGCCAAGTCCGTCAGCAGAACCGTTTGTAGCACTCCGTTGGAATGTAGCCGTGTTCGGCATACGTTCGTATCTGATGCTTCTAAGAAGCGAATGGCCCCGGAGTGGCGGTGCCGTGTAAGAAATACGCAGGGAGTCGATTCTTCCAGTGACGCCGAGCAGCTCTCCTTTCGATATGGATGATTCAACCGTCGCGTAGTGAAGTAGTTTTGCGTGAACCCTCACATCGTGAGCCCCTGGTTCGTTTTGCGGGACCTTAGCCTGGTAGATGGTGGTTGGATCGTCGTGATGGTACCGAAGCAGAGCAGTCGTACGAGGGCCGTCTACTGGATAGAACGCTTCTACAGTTACACCAGAAAAGATGACCAAGAGTTCGGCATCTGACATGTCCCGTTCGAGCGACGGGTTGGCAGCGAGCTCGACAAACGTGCGTGGAGCCATGCCGCGTGCGCTGGGGTGTCGTTCGATAGTCGTTTGGCATAAAGCTGTGTGTATGCGGAAGGTCGAAAGAGAAGAGCAAAGTTTGAGGTTGACTGTGTGGTGCGGCTCAGCTGACGTTGTTTGACCGACAGCTGCGCATTCACTTCACGGCGACGTCCCGACAGTGACGAAGCAGGCGTCAGGGAAGGCTGTTGAAGGTACTCCTCATGGTGACGAGAACCAGCATCTGCTTGCACGAACAACCAGAGGCAAAGAGCGTGATATGCAGCGTAGCCATGCACTTGCTCATGACTTGCCGAGTGATACTTTCTGCTTAAAGAGATCAGCGAATGTCGTGACGCCAAGTGCAGTCAGCTCAAATGCAACAAGGCAGGAGAGTGGGAATGAATTCACTGCTAGACATTAAAGTGGAGTATCAGAGATTGAAGGCTTGGAGAGGAGACATGAGGCATTGGTAGTGGAGTAGGAGTCTTGAGCGATTTGATTGTATTCGTATTGATGTCCACCAGCGCCGGCGCTGATACGAGCAGATTTCATGAAGTCGTTGTACTCATCCCGTTACCATAGCATCGCCATCAGAAGCGACGCCGTTCATGTTGTCGCCGTCCAAACCGATGTCGGTGTTCGAGGGCAACAAATTAAGATCTTTGGCTTGAGCTTCCGCCCATGCCCTGGCACGTACCAATTCTCTGATTCGTGCCTCGGGCTTCATGCCTTGTGATTCAAGGACAGCTTTGTTCACTTCACCAGCTACAGTCTCTCTCAACTGCAAGTCGAGGAGCTCTTTCATCTCAGGTATCATCTTATCCGTTTCGAAGATCATAAGGGCCATCGTCTTCTCGAGCGCTGACTGGTACTGTGGGTCCGTGGGAGCGCGAGGAGCTAGCGACGAGGTTGCAAATTCAAGGGCAGGGCGGAAATCCGCAGAGGCGGGTTTGCCGTTACTGTGTTCGAGAACAGAACGGATGATCTCGACAAGCTGTAGTTGCAGCAAGTTGAAGTGCAGTCGAGGGTTGTCATCTAGAATCTTTTGTTATGTTAGCTACAAGCTCAAGAGAAACCATGAAGTAACGAGCAAGGTAGTTGTGAATAGATCAGACTGAGGACTGAAGTCTATGGAGTTTTCATCGTCAACTCCCCGAAGGGGGATTACGAGTGGTGCATGAAACTTGTATCATCTTGTGAATTAGGGAAAAGGCAAATGGGAGATAGACATACCTTAATGTTGATGTCATTGAGCAGCTCGACAGCATCCTCAATGCGGCCAGCAAGGATGGCATTCCTTATCTGCACTCGCTCGCGGATGCTCCCCAAGTCGAAAGCATCGCCCTGGAAGAGATTGGTCTCTTGCGCAAACTTCTCAGCCGCGCCGGGGTAGCCTTCAGAGATGAGGTAGTCCATGATGACGGAGTTGATGTCACTGTATTGAAGTCAGCACTTGCATCAAGAGTTAATGCATCGCGTTTTCCTCAACCAAGGGTCAAGCCACAATATCAGAAGTCTAACATCTATGATTTTTTGTCTCCGCATTATTTCCTCGGAGAGATTCCCATTTGTTTGTTCATCATGTGAGGCTTGACCACAGGAGGGTATGGGGGGTTGAGCTTACCTTTTGTTGGGCTTCATGCTGGCGATCTTCTGCTCCATTTTCAGGATGTTATGCTGATGTTGAAGAACTCGCTGTTTTACTCGATCAGCGATTGTCGGTGATGTGGTGGGCGACCGCCGAGCGAACTCGATGGGCTCGCAGACACGGTAAGGCATGCTTGTGGTATCGCTGGTGGTGTGAGTGTTCAGGAAGACATACCGATAACGAGCGCCTATTAGGGCACCTTCCAGGGTGTTGCACCTGCCAGCATTCCAACTGGTGAACGCTACAATCACGCCTGACGCAAGGGCCGGCGAGGTTTGAGGTTGAGAAAGGAAGAAAGACACGTTGTTGAAAGGAAGGAAGCTGTTAAGGACAGCTCCGGCAGGCTCTGAAGCCGCGGCGTATTGCGGCAATGCCAAGATGTGGAGCGTGACGGCAGAATCTCGGCCACAACTGACCTTCACTTTCGCGCGCGTTCTCTGCGTCCTCTTGCATTTCCCTTCACACTTTCAGGGACACATCATGTGGACTATTAACTGCAGTATCGGCTGATGACCCGAGCTGGCTACTTCGATGAGCCATGGAGGCTACGAAGGAGCTCTCTCCCACAACTTCTAACCATGTCAACGAGATGATGTTCGACTCGAGCAATACCGGCCGCTTGGACAGGGCGCACTACTCGCCTCCATGGGCCAACACCTCGATAATCGGCATTGCTGGTAGCTCAGGCTCTGGAAAGACCTCTCTAGCTTACGCCATTATCAAGGAGTTGAGCCTGCCATGGGTTGTCATCCTCTCCATGGACAGCTTTTACAAGCCTCTTACTCCCGAACAGAGTGCTGCTGCTTTCCGATGCGAGTATGACTTCGATGCCCCAGAGGCAATCGATTTTGATGTATTGGTCGACAGGCTTCGGGACATTAAGGCTGGGTAAGAGCGATACTCTCAACTCGTTGCTTGGACATCACTAACGATTGTGTAGCAAGAAGGCAGACATTCCAGTCTATTCCTTCGAGAAGCATGCTCGCCTTGACAAGACCACGACGATCTATTCGCCGCATGTTCTGATCTTGGAGGGTATCTTCGCTCTACATGACCAGCGGGTGCTGGAAATGCTAGACTTAAAGGTCTTCGCAGACGCCGAACCCGATCTTTGCCTCTCTCGACGACTGCTTCGCGACGTGCGAGAGCGCGGACGCGACATCGAAGGTTGTATCAAGCAGTGGTTCAGTTTCGTCAAGCCAAACTACCACAAGTACGTCGAGCCCCAGAGGAACGTTGGTGGTAAGTCCTACTTTTTTCATTTCTCTACACAAACCGCCACTATTATGATGATTCAAAATATATGCATAGTTCAACTGAATTACATTGAAGAAACACATAACCATCACGTCTTTCGCTCCTATCTGATTTACACTCTATCCTTACGCTTTACACACATTGTGCACTTGGAGCATCAGCTAATGGATAAACAGACATCATCGTCCCTCGAGGCATCGAGAACACAGTCGCTATAAGCATGATCTCTGATCGTATCCACAAGACCTTGGATGAAAAGTCTGCTCTTCACCAGGCAGAACTCCGCCGTCTGGGTCAAGTATCGGAAGATGCCCCATTGTCACCCAACGTGATTGTACTCGAGCACTCCAGTCAAGTACGTGGAATCAACACGAGACTCATGGAACCTGGTCTTGACCGTGAAGACTTCGTCTTCTACTTTGATCGACTTGCTGTAATGCTTGTCGAGAAGGCCACGGAGCCTCTTTTCTACAGGCCTAGTGTCGTAGAGACTTCACCAGGATACACATATAAGGGACTCGCCCTGGATGGTATCGTTTCGGCTGTTGTAATTCTTCGCGGCGGTAGCATTCTCGAAACCGGTCTGAAGCGAGTCATCCCTGACTGCCGCACTGGCCGCATGCTCATCCAGACGAATTTCCGCACTGGCGAACCCGAGTTGCACTACTATTCGCTCTCACCAGAGATTAACACGCATAATGGTGTTCTATTGCTTGACCCCCAAATGAGCAGTGGCGGCGCTGCTCTGATGGCTGTCAAGGTTCTCTTGGATCATGGTGTACCGGAGCACAAGATCGTCTTTGTGACGTACACTGCCGGCACCCAGGGCCTGAGACGTCTTATGAGTGTGTTCCCAGACATACAGGTCGTTGTGTGCAGGATTGTTGAGGACATGGAGAAGCGATGGCTCGAGTCACGGTACTTGGGCTGCTAGATGTAGAAATGCCATGACCGCAAGGCCCTTTGGATACCATGTCAATACAACTTTCACCCACCTATCTTTTCGCGCATTTTAAGAAAGATCACAGTCACCTGCAGTTTTTTGTACCTGGACAAACTCACACGGGCTCCAATAGCTCGATCTCGGCATCTCCAAGCATAGCCGCCTCTCAGATCGATTGCATTTCCGCAGCCGTTTCGACCTTCGCTTCAGTCCTGGTCCTCAACCATCGACTTCGTCCAGCACGCGCTTCTTCTTCGCTGGCATCTTGGTCTCCAGACTACTAGTTTCGTCCATCCTGGCTCTCTTCCTTGCCTCGTTCCTCGTATGATTCGACTCCGCCTTCGTAGCCAGCCTGTCCTGAACCTCTTTTGTCTGCTGCCATCGATTCACCAGCGAGTGCTTACTCTCGGCATCTCTCGTGCGGTACTTGCATCCCGGCCAGTGTGCTTCCTTGCCGTGAAGGTACGCGCTACCTTCCCCCACCCAGGGAGTCATGCATGCGCTACAGAATTGGTATCCGCAATTGCACTGCGTGTAGCAGCTCGCTTTCGCCGGCTCGATCGTGGCGTCGCAGTCGGGACAGACTTTGAAGGCTTTGCGTGTTTGAGCTTCTGCGGCGCCGTGAACGGCGTTCAGGCGAAGGCGATATTCGGTGCAGCTCTCGTTGGCGTGCTCTGGGCGGTCGCAATCGACGCAGACAACGAAGTCACAGTGAGCGCAGGTGAAGATGCGGCCGTCTTTCTCACGGTCGAACGACTGTCGGACCCGGGTGCAACGGGCCATGCACACAATGCCGTCTTGGAGCTTTTCGGCGTACCTGGACAAGGCGGATCAGTAAACGTTTACGCCTGTCTTTGCGTTCCAGAGGGCTTACCTGTACGCTGTAGCCCTGCGTCCGAATTTTCTGATGTCCTCAGTATTCATCTTGGCATCGCAGAACATGCATTGAATCTCGTTTGGTCGCTTCTCTTCGACCTGAAGGCTAAGCCAGGCTTCCCAGCATTCTCCGCACGCGCGGTCTGTGGCATCATGGACATGCTCATCGGTCCTAGGGGAAACTTTCAAGGGAGCGCGCAGGTCTGAGGCGCAGATCTTGCAGTAGTAGGCCATCTTTGCTGTGGCTTGGTGAGGTTCGTATAGTCGTTCGAGGTTTGATGGTTGGAGTCTTTTGTGCTTGGAAGATGAAAGCTCGATCATGTAACTTGATGAATGGCGGTTACAATCCTTCACATGTTCACAAGCTGTACGTAAGGCTAATCTGCATTCAAATGAACGTATGCTTTGACGACAGCCTTCCATCATCACTGAACGCTCGTGATGGTGAGTCGTGCTTTACTTGGCCTCCATCACTTCAATCACTTGCTCGTGATCGTCTCGTGTCACGCGGTAGTTGGAGGCTATAAAATTGGTCAATTGGTCATTCTTTCTTCTTGCACTTTCCACCTTACATCCACATCCACATCAAACATCCGACCACGGCATCCACATTCTATCCATACGAAGCTCACCCTAACCTATGAGACGCATCCACCATGAGTACACCAACCATCTCTGAACCAATCCATATCGACGTCGACGGCGAGGCAGGCCCGGAGAGGGACGTTTCACGTTCTGTGGAGCCTGTGTCTGACGATGTCCAAGAAGTCGAGGCGGATGCCATTGAAACTGGAGCAGGTGAGACACTTTCCTCCTTGAAACGTCATGAGCTTCTGATCTGACAAAAGATGTTACAGATATCATCACATTGACGAACAGCAAGATCACCGTGTCTCGCGCTCAGATCTTCGCAAGAGTCGGGGCGAAGTACTGGCACAAAGTCAATGATTTGGTCAAAGCCACCTCGAAGCGCGGTGGATCTCATGCCAGCGCTTCTAAGCAAGCTCATCAGAGAATCAGGGGGATCAAAAGCATGGTCGAATCTGCGACGACGCTCGGCGGTATCATCGTGATCCACCATCGAGACGCAAAGGATGTCTTCAAAGCCGTTCGCGCGGTTCTCGCCAAGGAGCACGCCGATTCCATGAGTTTCTCCGGCGAGAAAATTACAGAGCTTCCTCTGAAAGACGACTTCGATCGTAAAGTGGTTGCGAAGCAGCAGAGGAGAGTGGAGCAGGTGAGGGCCAACATTGCGTTTTGCGCAGGCCTCATCAAAGACATTGAGGGCTTGCCTTTGGAGGTGCGCAGACAGCAGACGAAGTGAGTGGCAGACACCGCCAGACAACGGAAGACATGTGGTTCACAGCCCACAGCTCATCTCCACATGAGCGACCAATGCATAGGCGTCCGCTAAGCTTCTCAAAGGATGCAAAGAAAGGACAGAGGACGGGCAACTTTCTCTTCTCTTCTCTTCTCTCGGATTGTTGTAAGCCCACGGAAGGCTTCTTATCATTCTAGCTTTACTCCTGCTTGTCTTTTGGCTTTGTTGAACGATGCATCTCACGAGTCTGATCAGTGGACACTTTTGCGGACGGATTTGCGGAAGGATGGAAGATAACTGATCCTGCGATTTCTGAGCTCATACTTCCTGATGTAATGTAGCGATCGATATTTGGAGTTCTCCAAAAATGTACCAAAACCCATACTATTGCTTCTCAACCGTGTCATGTCCAGGAACGGACATGGTGGAAGGTCATGTTTCTTGGGTGAAGTCGACCCCAGCAAATCAGCGTCACGCAAGTGGCAGACCCTGGATCGCTGCGGCTCGGCTACGCCATTTTGCCACACCTCCCCCAAGGCAACATCTATCTTACCAGCGCTTGCTTATCCGCAACTTTTCTCCCTAACAACCATTTTCTCAAGATAACTTGAAGTTTTCACCATCATGGAACCCAGCCAAGTCGAAAAACAGCCCTTGCTGGAACACCAGGTCGGCGACAACAACAACTCCACTGAACCCGAACCCACCCTCGCCGAGCTCCAACAGAATGTCTACAAAGCCCAAAGAGCGTACATGCGAGCTTGGTCCAAGACGACCTCTGGCAAGTGGCACAAGAGGATCATGTTCGGCGTCACTGGATTGATCTCCTTCTTCCTGATCTTCTGCATGTCGGTCATTGCCATCGATGCCTGGAATGAAGACGACGTCCCCTACAGCTCTGGCCGCGTGCCACTCGAGGCTTTCATCATGAGCAAATGCCCCGACGCTCGCGACTGTTTGCACGACATGGTTCTGCCAGCGATGCAGAATATCAGCCACAAAGTCGACTTCCAGCTGTCGTATATCGGAAGGTGAGTCTTCTCAAACCCTCGATGCCACGCCACCGCGCCATACTAACCCGACCAGCGTCACCGACGACGACGACGGCGTCTCGTGCAAACACGGCCCCCAAGAATGCCTAGGCAACATGCTCGAGCTCTGCGCGGCGCGCCACTACCCCAACCCGAAAATCTACCTCGGCTTCGTCATGTGCATGACCAATCAATACGAAGACATCCCCAGCCGCGAACTCGTGCAGGAATGCGCGCTCGAGCATGGCATGTCCTTCGACAAGCTGAACGACTGCACGGCGGCCGAGGGCGGCAGTTTGAGCGTCGACATGCTGCGCACAAGCTTCAACAGGACTTCTGCTCTGGGGATTGACAAGAGCTGCACTGTTACTGTGAACAATGATATTTTTGCTATCAGAGATGGTGGGGAGTGGAAGAATCTCAAAAATGGCAGCAGTGCTGTGGATCTCGTGGACGAGATTAACAGGCTGTACCAGCCGCCCAGCTACTCGGATTGGTAGGCGAGTTTGGTTCATGAGCGTACGATAGGATTCGCGACTTCGGCTTCAGAATGTAATGTCTCTTTTCCTTTTATCACTTCATTTTGCAGCAGCATCAAAGAAAGCTTTCCCCCCCCTTATCAGAGCATCTCATAGCTCATCAAGAACCTTTGCCCTCGCTTCCCAATCTCAACTCTCCCAATCCCACCCCCAAACCGTAGCCACACAGATACACGCACTCCACCCTACCCTCCACCCTACCCTCTAACCAAAACCAACAAATCACTCGCCTACCAAGGCCCCCAAGCCCCCATCCCACCCACCTTCGCCGCCCCCGCCAGCACCTCCCACCTCCCTACCCTGCCCTCCGCGCAAAAAGGATGCCTCAGCGACACGCCAAGAACATACTCCACCCAAGCCCTGCTCAGCGGCACCTCGCCTTCCTTCAACTCCGGAAACTGGACCAGGAAAGCCTTCTCCACTGCTGCGAGTTTGGCAGTGATGGATCGGGCGAGCGACGGCTTAGTGGGTTGAGTTGCCACCCCGGCGGCTGCGGATGCGGGTGCTTTCTCGTGCGAGGAATCCCAGAGTTGCAGCAGGGGTTTTTGGTGCGCGTGGTCGGTCCAGTGGGAGGGTTGGGTGGGGCGGTTGGGGTGGGTTGATGAGGTTGCTGATTCGATGTAGGAGGATACGCGTCTGAAGAGGCTGGGTCGGGTGGTTTGCTGCTTCGTGGAATCTTTGATGAAGGTGGTGGTTGTTGCTGCGCGTAGGAGAGAGGGCCGGCGGGGGTTGGAGATTGTGGCTGATGCGGATGTTGTGTTTGGCACGGTGGTTGTTGTGTTAGCGTGTGGGAGTGGAGGGCGAGGGGTGCTTGTGGGCATGGTGCCGTAGTTTGGTATGGCTGCGTGAGGGTGGCGAGGGTTTCAGGCGGGCTTGAGCATTGGATCATTCGTGGAATGCTTTGAGAGTGTTGGTTCGCTTGCGTCGATTGCCATTTTGGAGTTTGTGGCTTCTGATGTTGTTGTAGGTGAGAGGTAGATTCTTGGATGGAACTCTTTTTTGTCTTCATGAGGTGTTAATTGGCATGTGAGTGACTGCCGTGTGGAAGCGTTGAGAGTGAGGACGCGGATGGCTGCCTTAGGATCCCAGAAAGTGCATGTGCAATGAAGCAGTCGTGTTACTGCATGTTTCAAACCTCAAGCATACGCGGCTACTCGAAAGCAGCTGCAAACAGCTGAGACTCATCAAGAAGGTAAATGTAGGTATCATTGAAAAAGCGTAATGTATACTCACTATTGCGCCCGCGGCGTGAGTAGCAGGCATCTCCTCTCGCACATCTGAATCGCAATCCATCTATCATCCGTCCATTCATCTTCCTCCTCAATAGAAGCCCTGCGACTGGTTTCCATACTGTTGCCCGAAACCAGGTATCTCCGTATGTGGATCAAGGCTCATGAATTGCTCCATGCCTGCAGCGTCCTGCCCAGCACTCTGCGCAGTGTCAAACCTCGGATCGATGTCCAAGGACTGACTGCTAGAATCGTTCAGAGCAGGGTCAACATTCATCTGCAGAGACTGCTGCGGAGTGGTCTCTTGAATCTGCGCGCTCGCAGGGAGAGCAGCTCCAAATGCGTCACGACGGTTCGACTTGCGGATATTCTGGCTGCGAATTTTGGGCAGATTGCTGGGTCGGTTGGCGTTTTGACAGTCGCCACGGCTGTTCATCCAGAGAGATGCCTCTTGAATGTCACCCTTGGCGGACATGTTGTCGAAGTTTGCTTGACCCTGTAGGATCGGGAGTAGGATGCTGGCTTCGTACCAGCGGCCTTTCACGGCGTCGAGATCGACGCGTGCCTGTCCGCGCATGAATTTCCAGTAGCTGGCTACACGATTGACTTGGATGGACCGAGCGTTACGGTAGGCCAAATCCTGTGTAAGGCGGTCTGGCAGTTGAGGATTCATTTTTTGCGCCGCCGGCGTTGGAACGTTTGGATCGCTATGTTGGACGTTGGAGAGCGAGTAGAGGTCTCCTAAAAAGTGCATGGACTGTTGAATGATTTGTCCCGTCATTGCTGCCGTCTTTCTTCGTTCCACGACGGAGTGAACGATCATGATGTCTGTCCCTGAGCCAATGGCCAAACGGACTGGTTCCCCGGCCCAGATCTTTTCACCACCCAGGTAAATGCCGTCATAATGGGTTTCTGAAACGCCTGGCTCAACTTCCAGAATTTGGTTCTGACCGAAAGGTGTGTATGTCGAGTCAATGCTCTTAGCTGCTAGAATCGACCCATCAACTTCCATGTCACCACCAGGTCCATACGCTCCCTGCCGTACTGCATTCCAGTCCACGTTGTCGTATCGTGGAGGTTCTGGGGTGTTGTTCAAGCCAGCGTGGGTAAATCCTGGGACGCTCCAGGCCAGCCATGGTCTCATGTCAAATTCTGAGCTTTTTGTGACTGCCACAGATGGCCCTCCAGGATAGGTCAAGGGTTGCACCGTGTAGCTGACCTGACCTGCTGAGGAATTCCACCGACGTAAGACTACACCCAGTCCCCAAGCTTGAACACGGCTGAACCATACAACCTCCCCAGGTCTGTACATAAAGCCACCGTATCTTCTGTCCTCTTGTTGATCCGGACTTTTGGCGGGCGGAAGAGGACACGGCATTGGCTGGCCTTGTAGTTGTGCTTGTGGGAGCTGCTGCTGCTGGACAGTGCTTGTTGGCCGAGACGGCACCTGTGTTGCGACCTGCGTTGCCGGCGAACCAGCCTGGCTAATCGTAGGCTTCTCGAGCTCTTGTTTCACCTCAGGCTTCACAGCCTTCTCTGCCTTGATGTTCTTTGCACTACTAGGTACCACAGTGTCCAACTCCTCCGGTGAGCAAATCTTGCATGAGCAATTGTCTGGGTCACCACTCTCATCCGTACACATCCAGAGCATATGTGGGAAGAAATCGGCGGGGCTTCGAAAGCGCTTTCGTCGGCCAGTGGGGTGACCATAGAGGTAGGCATCTTGTCTGTCGTTACCACCTCCTGCGTGTGTCTTTGTCTTCACTTCCGTCTGTCCATCCTTTTCGGTTTTCTTGACGTGTTCGTACAAGCGGTAGCCCTCAGGGAACGTGACGAGGATGCAGCCACTGTCTGGAAGCAATGTGTTAGCGATCGTGTAATGCGCAAAGGCCGAGTAGACATACCTACCACCTCCACTAGGATCCTTCCATCCCAACTCGCGCGCCAGCATGCCGCCTAGCTTTCGTCTCCAATCAAGGTGCTTGATCTCATCTGGTGCAACCTCTCGGTAGAAGTCGCTGACGCCATTCTTATCTGGTCTTTGATCCAGTTGTTGATCGGTCGGCTGGTTCGGCTCTCTTACTTTGCCCTTGGCAAAGATCTCCTTCTTTCCATCGCTCCGGCGGACGTATAAAGGGTAGAATCGTGCCATAGTGCTGGCTGTTTGCGAAGTAACGAGCGATTGCGATGCTCTGGACTAATTATTGTCGCAAAGAGCAGGCGTCGCGCTCTGTTTAGAATCAAGACCACATGACCTGACCGAGTCTATGATGCAGCTGGCACCAATTGAAAGATCGCGTCGCAATGGTTTGGCGTGAGTGTCGTGGGCATGTCCGAAGCTGATGACATGTGAAGAGGCAAGGCAGGTACCTTGCAGCCAGCCAGCTCGGACTTGCTCCAGTCAATCAATCGTTGGCTCGCGCCTCCCATCGCTCTGACTTTCTGCGCGTCACCCTCCACACCACTCAAACTCTGGTGCACTTCTCTTCCACCACTCCACTCCCACATATCCCTATACCGTGTACCGACGTGTCGATTGCTGTCAACACCCTCGATCTACCCTTGCCCACCGCGTTCAGCACTCGAGTCTAGTACTCACTACGTACTCCCCGACTCGACACCCACCAAAATGCCGTACAACAATACCCCGATAGCTCCTTCGAAGGAGGTCACGGGCACCGTCTCACTTCCTCGTATGTACTGACTATCTTGCGCATTGCTCCTTTCGACAAGAGAATAGCCAAGATTGCGAACAATATCACTGACATCTTACTAGTTGCCCGTGTCAAGAAGATCATCTCCCAGGACGACGACATCAACAACTGCTCCAACAACGCCGCATTCGTGGTCACTGTCGCTACCGAGATGTTCCTGCAACACCTGGTCGAGCAGTCTCACAACGTAGTCAAGTCAGAGCGCAAGCCGAGGAGGAACATCCAATACCGTGATGTTGGTGAGTGAATCTTCCACTCGACCGCTTGAAGCTCCCTACTGACACTCTCCCAGCGAACGCAGTCGCCCGCGTCGAGAACCTCGAATTCCTGACCGACGTTGTGCCCAAGACCCAGTCCTACAAGCAAGTCAAGCAAAAGCAAGCCAAGGAGTCCGCAGCAAAGACAAACGGCATGGTGAACGGCCAGAAGACTCTTGATACACACATGGGCGGCGACGGTCAAGCCACCAACGGTGCAGCTCATGACCCGGAGAGCATGGATGTAGACGAGCAAGGCCCATCAGGGGCCAAAGAGCCGATTGGCAAATTGGGCAGTGAGGCCTCGTAGAACGTTGTCGACACCGACCCATGCGCAGAGCAAGAGAACATTGACCAAAGCGTGCATGGAGGCAACTATGCTCGCTATCCACAGACCACCAAGAGCAAGAAGCGACGCATATCAGCTGTGCCATTCGCTGAGCGTCAACCGCAGGTTTAGCACGGCTGCGAATCGCAACTCTGGAATGAATACCGACGAGATATCACCATAAACACCGACATCGATCTCGTGGGAGCACCCCAAGACTGGATCACTGGCTTTGATGCTGGCTTTGGCCATAGGCCGTTTGTCTCCGGAAACCCCTCCAGCTATATACAAGGTTACATCGAGGGACAGACGGCATCATCTTGTCCAACGGCTTCTTTATCAATAGCCCTTTCAGCTGCCGCCAAAGATCCGAATTTGGGATTATTGAAACGCAGCAACACCAGTCCAAGACTTCCACCACAGCAACCCGCACAGCATCAGTACCCGGTCAGCCCTCATCGCTATGGCGCTGGGCCACAATATCGCCAAACAGTTCCTACGGCAACTTCCATGAGCTATCCATACCACTCTTCACCATCCACGCCTTTCGTGCGCCAGCCGCTACAGTCTCCCGCAAACAGATTCCCGGCTCCAAAGCCCTCACCTCGACCAGGTGCGCAACAAACAGTGTGGCCACCGAGAGGATCCGCATTCGCCAAACGACAACCCGCACAAGAACCCCGCGAGGCACCACATCCGACGCCACCCATCCTTCCTTCGTTTTTGCAAACATTGCCTGGCCCGAGACAGAACCCTATTGTCCCAAATAAGCATTACCATCCTATCGAGAACACATCCGAACCAATTTCACTCGCACCTAGAAAGGATGCGTATAGCTCAGCGACACCCGTGGGGAGGAGCGCCATCGTGCTTTCGTACATGGAGGAGGCCGAGCATGCTCGAATGGCAGCGCGTGGACAAGCTCTACTTGGCAACACAGCAGAGGAAGCTTCTCTGCTGGAACGTGCATCGTTCCTTGATAAGCAAGCTCGTAGGCAACATTCGAAGAACGAATCTCAGAGGAAGAGACGAGCCATAGGCGAAACGCAGAAATGATAGTATCGTTATAATCCAAGTCAGGAAGCTCAGATCATAAAAGGAACACTCGCTATGTGAGGAGACAAAAGAATAGCTTCATCTCTAAATGTTACACGGAATCGTTCTACATGACGCCACTCACTACTACTTCGACTTCGCCTTGCCCTTCTTCAACCTAGCAACCAAACCCTTCAACTCATCATCCTCCCCACCCTTCTTCGCCTCCTTCGCCGCCTTACCCTTCTTCTTCGTCCCCTCCTCCTCACCAGACACCCCCTCATCGCCCGCCCTCTTCCTCTTCTTCCTTCCCTCCTCCAGCAAACTCTTCATCCCCTCCGTACTCTTGAACCTCGGATTCGTCGGGTCAATGGCGTACTCATGGCTGTCAAACAGGGCCTTGAAACGCGGATCCTCCGCCTCGACCTTGAAATCGTCCTTGACGGCTTCTTCGCCCTTCTTGGCCGCGCCCTTCTTGCCCTTGCCCTTGCCCTTGCGTCGGGCTTCTTTCTCTGCTTTCTCAATCTCGCGCATGTCGAAGTGCCGCACGCCGGAGCCGTTCGCTTCGTCGTCCGCCATGAGAAGCTCGAGTTCTGCGCGGCGGCCTTCGGCAGCGGCTTCTTCGGCTTCGCGCTCGGCGCGCTTTTTCGCTTTGTCCGCTTTGCGAGCGTTCTTTTCCTGCGCTGCGGCGGCGGCGGGGTCGTTGAAGAAGGGATCGTTGAAGGGGTCTTCGTCGTCGGGTGAGGGGCCGTCGCCCTGCTCCGCACCGCTGTGGTCGTCGTCTTGCTCCGCCTCTGCCTCGCGGGAGGGCTTGTTCTTCTCCTTGCGGCGCTGCTTGCGCTCTTTCTCCTTACGGATGTAGCGCTGGCGCGTGCTCTCTTCGTCTTGCGGTTCGTTTTCGAAGACGCCCTTGGAGTCCTTGTTTGCGTTCAGGCCGGAGGAGAAGGTGATCTGCATGTCGCCGACGGGCTCGTCCTTCGATTTCTTGGAGCGCGAGGAGGTTTCCTCGGACAGGCCGAGGGCGGCGCGCATTTTCTGGCGCTCGGCTTCGCGCTTTTTGGCTTTGCGATCGGCGAGGCTGACGGATTTACGGGAGGAAACGCTGTCGTTGTCGGAAGAGTCGGAGCCGATGTAGGCTTGCAGGTCGTTCTCGTCCATTTCGGCGCGGGAGAAGGCGCGCTTCTGTACTTCTTTGCGGGTCGTGTCGTCGGCGTCCCAGGTCAGGCGGACCTTGGAGTGGGTGAGGGCCTCGGTGCGGAAGTCGTTGGGTTTGTAGCCATCGGGGAGCTTGGTGCATTGCTCGCGTGGTGTGTCCTCGTCGAAGGAGACTTCGTCGGGGATAAAGCGCAGGTCGAAGAAGTTAGAGGTCGTGAGGTATTCGCGGTTGTCGAGGTCGTCGTAGACTGCTTTTGCGGTCGTCTCGCTATCGCATTCGATCACAGCGTAGTAGTACCGCAGGCGCTCGAGCTGGTATTGCCTCAGCTTCGCATCATCAAATTCTTCGCCTTCTTCCGCCTGTTCCTTGATCAGGCGCTTCTTGATCTTTTCTTCTTCGTCCTCGTCGCTGTCCGACTCGTCGGTCTCGTCTTTGCGCTTGCTGCTGGCAAAGATTTCCCTAGGCGGGCCCTCTAGCTCTTCACGCTCCATTCTCTCCTTTCCAAACTCACTCGGGAAAATGGTGACGCTTTCTACTCTGCCCGCGGTGGGTGCAAAGCTAGACGCAACAGCCATTATATCCGCAGCCCTAATGTTGTCCCAATCAAGATTTACCGCAGCGATTCTCTTCGAAACTTCTCCCATGGGAACAGTCTCTGTTTGCTCGCCTCCAGCCGTCGCATCCGCCAACTCATCTTCATCCGCGCTGTCCTCCTCTTCGGAAGTGCTCTCCTCCTCAGAAGAAGATTCATCGAATCCACCTTGTCTCGCCGGATCATGCGCAGCCAGATCCTCCTCATCGTCGCTTTCTTCCTCGCTCTCATCGGAGCTGCCGACTACCTCTCTCGTCTGCTTCTTGGACTTTCCCTTCTTCGGCTCGTTGTCGTCCTCATCCTCATCCTCCAATCGAAATCGTTTCTCAATGTCTTTCTTTCCACTGTTCGGCTTCAACTTCCTGCCATATCTGTCGACCGCCGCCTTTTTCTGGAAACCTTGATCGGTAAAGAGTCGTTTGAATCGAGGATCGACAGCGGTCTGCGACTGCTTTTTGCTGGGTAGGCGGTAGCGCGGATCGGACGCGAGAGCCGCGAATCTTTTGTCCGCCATGTCGTGATTATGAATGTGTAATATCTTCACAAGTATTGAGAGGCAGAAGTTCCTCAAATGGTAGAACTTCAAGAAAATAATAATTCCTCGGTTCGGCTTGCTTTTTGCGCCGGCTGTGCGGACCGTTCCTGCTTTGCGCTAGTGGAAAGTCTAAATTGCGAACATGTGAAGATATAGGACTTCGTCTTTTGTGAGCTGCGTCGCAGGATGCTTGAGCAGGGAGTCTGTCGGGTCAATTTCTCGCATTACTTACCAAACAACTTGCTGGAACTGGGATAGCCTTGTCGTCAATCTAAAGAACCGATCCCTGTTCGCGGATACCAGCCCAAGATGGTGCGCATCAAGTATCGCTACTTGCTGCTGAACGTCCTGTACCCAGAGCAAGAAGCTCGAAATGCGAAGCAATCCTCAGCAGCTTCAAAAGAGGATTTGCCATACACAGTTCAGTTTCGACGACCTGGTTCAGACCAATTCAATGGCAAATTGCTCTCTCGGCTCGTACGCGAAGGCGTGGCAGATTTGTTCGGCGACTACGGCGCTGGAATGGTCTCAGGCAGCCTTGTCGGTAGGTGAAAGTAACTTTCAACAGCATCGTCTCCAGAATTAACGCAAGCTCTAGTCAAATACTGCTCTCAAGCAACAAGCACAGCCATAATCCGAGTCTCACGCGCGCATTATCGCATGGTCTGGGCAGCGCTATCTTTCATAACATCGCTACCGCTCAGGTCGGCAGAGATGCCTTGCGTGGTCCAAGTTGTTCGCGTGTCCGGCACGATGCGAAAGGCTGAGGAGGAGGCGATCCGACGCGCCAGATTGCAGATTCGCCGTGCACAACGGACTACCGGTGGCGAGGCGAATGCGGCAGTGAATGCTGTCGATGGGGTTGTGGATGGCGAGGGGGATCTTGCGATGGTGGATGGGATTGAGGATTTTGGTGGCGAGGGTGAGGAGAGCGATGGATGAGCGATCTGACGACTGAAAACTCCGACGATTTCACATGAACTGTCGTGGAGAACACCGGCAAACCCCTACGTGGCACGCCTAGATCACGCCGTGGTTGACTCTATGAGGCGAGCGAGGTGATGATGCATCTCTTCTGAGCGATAACTTTCTTAACCCGGGAAAGTGACCTCGCGCAACCCAGCGGCACACGGACCGGGTGCCAGACGATACTCCCCTAGAGCTACGCGGCCTGTGATTGGCAATGACGGTTTAGCAGCAAAAGATGAGCAAGACTTTGAGCATAGGGAGGGAAAGCACCTTTTTGACATCAAAGTCAACACGAGTGGAGACGAGATGGGATCTAGACACGGCAACAGTGCTAGATGCGGCTTGTCTTGAGTCTCAATTGCTACAGAAGACTGCTACGCTGGTAGGGCAAAGGCTAGTACTATCGGAAAGTTTGGGTGAGAGGTGAGACACTGGAGCGGGATTTATCGGTAGAAATGAAGCTAGTGAAGGTGCCAAAATTACAACACCGCTATCCACAGAGCGCGGTTCTAAACGTGAATTTTGGACGACGTCAAACCAAGACAAGACGTCCTGTCCGAATGCCGGCACCGACTTCCCGACGCCGAAATGATCATCAAGCGTGGTCAATTACCAGCATCATTCATGAACGTTGGAGGCGTGAAATTTGTATCCTGGTCTTCCATCTGATCGCTTTCCTTCCAAAAAGCGGTCGGTCCAGCAGGTCCATGAATATCATAGTCCCTGTTGAACGGTCAGCAATGTTCGTGCTCCGAGTGGACCTTACTCAGATAGATCATACTTATCGAACCAATTGCCTAATACTCCCCTGGCAGATCTAAGCCCACCAACCTGAACGCCTTCAGATCTCCACCGCTCCTCGCCATGGAAGATGGAGAACGTGGTCCATCGGATTTGACCTTCGGGGGTTTGCCGGACAGTGCCTCGTTCCGCATCAGTTTCAGCAGCAATACATAGTCGTTGTTCATCGCTGACTTACCTCGGATCTTGCTGTTAGCGTTCGGATCCCAGCTTGCGTGGAGACTTCTTGATGTGCCTGCAAAATGAACGATTGGTAGTCTCTTGCCTTGGAAATTGCTCCAGTCTAGACCGTCGTCTTCTTCGTCGTCATTTTCGCTGTGCGCATCTGGCAGCTCGATCTTGGTGACGCGCCAGCTCACGCGGATGATTCTGATAGCTGTAGATACCATCTTGTCAGTATTAATCCTGGGCTGGTGTGGGAGACAGACGCAAACTGACCCTCTTCTGTATCTATAGGTTGTCGTATTTCGTTAGTCGACGTCGCTTGGCCTCGAGGGAAATTGAAGGCATATAGATCGTTGTAATCCAAAAAGCAGACAACACGCATCCAGGTCCCAGTGACACCGTATGGATCTTGAGCATCGAGACTCAGAGCGAGCTCTCTGATCTTCAACTGCTTTGAGTCGAGTTCGAGATTCTCATCCGGAGGTGAAACGTCGAGGGGATGGGATCTGAAAGAGTTTGGAGTTGCAGCCGCGAATGGCGTGCTCCAAATGAATGGAAAGCGACCATCAGTCCTGTCAGAGAATCTCCTCAAGTTAAATCCGAGGACTATCATGATCGCCTCGACCTTCTCCCAGTCAACGCGCTGCGTGCCGTCGTCTCGAAACGGGCCCCATAGAGTGGCGTCTGTGTATTGCCGCAGATCGTAAACTTTCGCTCTTGCGTATGTATGTGTCACTCTAGGTCTTGTCTGTAGTCTTGTGCAAGCGGAAGGTGAAATTTGGACATCCGGCCGCCATATGTGGAACGATGAGCGTGAAGGGATCTCATCTATGGGAACACCGTACATACAGTGTAATCTTGCTGATGACTGTCGCAGCTCTTCTGTTGTTGCTGGAAACTGATCTTCGCCACCAGCTCGGGCGAACAATGTGCTGGAGCATAGCAACGCGTCGATATTAGCTGTATCGGCGAAGTGCTTTGCCAGCAAACGGATGTTGAGACTGGCATCGGAACCAGACGATGACGTTTCTAGCAAATAGTTGATGTGCGAGGCGGCGAATTCGATAGCCTCTCTCTTGACCTGACGGTCGTTTGAGTCCAGTAATTTCTCTAGTTTGACGAGGTCATGTACTTTGGTCTCCCAATCGGCATCGAATGTAGGCTGGTCATATTGGCGAATGTACATGTCCTTGTGCAACAGCTTATTATCCTTGATATAGCTATGCAGGTATCTGCAGGTGCTGCTAAGCGATGACAAATCTGTTGGTGAGACCTCAACGAATACGCAGTGGAGGAGCTCATGGCTGAGCTCGAGAAGGGTGGCCATCTGGTATTTGCTGCTGTTTGATGTATCTCAATGAAGCGATTCCTGGACGACGAGCTGGGCGATGGAAACAACAAGCCTGGAGATGAACAACCCAGCAAATGGCAGTCGCACAAGACACTTCATATGGACCCAATGATGGCGATTGGCGATAATGACCTCTTATCGCCGCGCAGATGGAACGTGGGGAAGGCGCGGGGCAATGCCGAAGTGAAGTTGACGCCATCGAATGGAGAGGCAAGTCTTACCGCGGACCGGATCTTCGGTCTCTCGTCAGTTCTATTACTTACATTAGCAACATGAAATTCTCACACGATTGGCATCTGGCCCTAGTCGTTCTCGAATTAGCTGTTCGATCTTCTATATACGCTCTCCGATCTCTCGAGTGTATTACGCCAGATGGTACGCGCCCTACGCGTACCCACCCACAGGAACTTGTGCCCCTGTTTGAAGAATCTGTTTTCCTCTCATTGTTCAACGCCACTAATTCAAGGTGAATGTCTGTCTCACTTGGGAAAGACGAGGCACAACGATAGAGGCAATGCGAAAATAGTTATCGTGATAAGAAGCCACTTTGCCTGACCATGGCTGGTTGACGTTCCCACGGAGTATTTATAGCGCGCGCTTCCATGCATGAGAAGCGAAGCCAAGAATATGAGCGAGCGCCTACATCCTGAGTAATATACGCCGACAGGTTCACACTCCTGAATCCTGCTCTTCAGCCCATCATCCTCGCATAGTGATTCCCCTTGTTATCCAGCGTTCTGTTTTCTGTCCAAGTGTTAGATCGAAACGCCATATCCCGTGGCACAGCATGGCAGCGACATCAGTGTTTGCTTATCCTGTGACACGACGGTTTCCGTCGCACTTCACGTGGATCATTCTTGCAGGTGGGGCGATCCTGGTGACCTTCTTCACTTTCGTTGCAGTGGCGGGGAATGGCTACCAGCTTCAGTCTATCTATACCACCGATCCAAACACCACCGAGAGCTCTTTGAAATGGTTTCAAAAGCGACCCTTTGCCTGGGCCAACGAGCTGGAGACCGCTTGCCAGGCTTCGCTTTTAGTCATCGGTGGTGATTATATGACGACAAACCAGGGATTCAGATACACGATCGAACGCTTTCGCTACGTCGAGAAAGAAGACAGCGGTGCCGTCTCAACGGATGTCAACGCAAATGTCGACTCAATGACAGGCAGCGTTGCGAACAACATCCCGCTGACGGCTGCTTACAAGAATAGCACCATCAGGGACTGCCACGTCCGAACGATCGTCATCGATCTGCTCAGATCAGACGAGTCCAGGCTTCCGAGAAACTTCTGGGCATGGGCTGCCACTGAAGCGCGCTCCACTGTCGAGTGCACGATGGATACCGTGCTCGGTCCGCTCATGGTCAACTTCACATCTCGACTTCCGCCTATTTCGCGGCGTAATGAGATCACCAATACCTTTCTAGCATCGAATGATTCTATGCATCCGGGAAGGTGGCTCGGTGCGCAGATCACCCAATCCTGGTACCTCAAACTCAGCGAATCGATGGGTTGGTCTGTACCCGTGAAGGGCGACAAGAACATTGAGAAATCGACTGCTTCCTGGGGATCTGGAACCATCACTCTGACCAGGAATGAGTCTGTAACGGATTATGAGAGCATCATGTTCTTCAAGATCGGGTTCTCTATTTCCGACAACCAGGGCTGGCTTGCATTCATACCTTCTCCAGATACCATGCAGGATTGGAGGGATGAGTGGAATCCTGACACGACCAAGTACTACGGACTACCCAACATTAGCGCTGCTGTTGACGTTTTCGGCAAATCTTACTATTCGTTGCTTCTCTCTGACTTCAACCCTACGGAAGACAACCAGGAGACGAACGCCCTCGCGAGTGCGCAAGGGCTACAGTACCTACAGTCTGTAAACAACAGTGTTCTGGCAGTGGACGCCTACAAGCTGTCACTGGATGGCAAACCACGACCAAACCTCGGCACAATTCCGACATACTTCGATCCTGAGACCGAGAATCTTACACAGCCTCTACGCACACCAAAGTACACGACCCTGTTATCGCAATACCTCTGCTCTGTGCCCAAGGAGAAAAGTATATTCAATCTGCTCTTCGCGGTCGTGCTGGCGGATATCGTATTCATAAGCTCCTGCTGGACGCTGTTTTGCTGGGTGGCGACTTGGTGGCTAGGCCGAAAAGACAACACTACTGAGCATTGCGCAGGGTGCGCTGGTAAGAAAGATACCCTCTCTGCAGAATTGCTGGAGTCTGCGAAGGGCGCAACCTACGTTCGCGTCTCTAGCGACTCACGAGAAAGAGGTAGATTGCAAAGTGATTCAGGTTTTACCTTGTCCACGTTTGGACGGCGGCATAACGAAATGTAGATTAGAGGTTGGGAGGTCGAATAGATGGGTCGAATGGGGCTTGATACTCAGTTTTAGCAATGTCACCGTGCTTCTGCGTGTCAAGAAACGCTGGAAAGCAAATAATGTAATGAAACACAGACGCTAAGTGACAAGACCTTGCCTTTCATTCGTTGTCCGCAGGAGCGAGTTCCAGAAAATCATCGCAGGCCATTCTGAACGTCAAATCCTCGGCGAGATCGTCCATGTGCGCTATCTGTTGCCCACTCATCGCTGCTTCCTGATCGACGATGATCTTCCCATTTGATAAGAAGCTGCTGTTCGGGTCAAACTCAGTGGTGATGGCCACCATCTCATCGTACAGCCTTTTTGCCGCGATCATCGGCATCCTGCCTTTGCTCACGGCTATGGACAGCAGACTGGTGAACACCATTCGCGTGAAGGGGTACCCGACCGTGAAGTTCAGATATCCTTGTAGGGAAAGGAGAAAGTAGAACTTCCAATCGGGGTCCAAAGAGTTGCGGACTGTGGCATTGGCGATGTAGAGGCACGCCTTCGACAATGAGTTAGCCTGTCATCGTGAGGTTTGACCGGAAGCGCAGACAGCGAGATGCCGAGTGATTGGTACTTACATGTTGCCATTGAGTTGAATATTTGGCTTCAGGGAAGTTTGAGTAAAAAACGAGCGCTAGGTGTTTGAGTTGGTTCAATGAGGCCAGAAAGACGGCTTCGGGCGTCGCGTCTAAGGCGGAGAAAGTGCTGAGGGAGAGAAATTGGTCGATGAAAGGTCGAAAAATGTCCATGATCGACCCATGCAAGTGCATGCTAGACCAGATTCAGCATACACAAATCTCTTGAATCTAAAGATGACCCTACTCACCGAAATACCAAATGTCGACCCAACGCCCCATGGCTGTCTTGTGCTGGAACTGAAAGAGTCTTAGACCATTCCAAGATTTCTCGATACTTGCGTTCTGCGAACGGAAGTGTGCATTGCTTGGCCAATGGTGCTTCAGGATCTTTGCAATACAGTATAGCCAATTCATGCATCAAGGCCCACAGGTGGCAGCAGTCCTTGAACGTATTATCGAGCAAAATCGACCGCTCCTCGGGTCTTGTCCAATCTTCACCTGGAATGGGACAGTCGGGAGCTTGCACTGGGGCATCTGTTCGATAGTAGAATGATCGTAATCTGCTTGAAGCGTCAGAAAGGCTAAGTCGCCGGCTTCAATGTGGCAAACCTACGTGTGATAGTTGAATACACCCCAGGCAGTGTATGCGTGCGATCGAGCATCTAGCCGTGGGAGATTGGCAAACTTGCGCTTTCCATCGTTGTTTATGCAATGGAGATCCATCCGGCTAACCATTGCCACACCTTCGTGGAAATAACGTGCACCTTTGGGTTCTTGGTTGTCCCAGGTGTAGCCAATACTTAGAATATGACATGCTGAAACTCGGAGCAATGAGTCTCCGGGTTCAGAAAGCCATAGACGTTCGGCTTCCGCCTCAAATAAAAACCGAAGGTGCATGGCCATCTTATCGATTGATGAGTATCCGAGCTGTCCCTATGTTAGTCGCCAGCTGAAACATTGGACCCCGACCAAACTCACACACGCAATGTACATTACCGCGTTTACGAGCAATGATGAGCAGTATGTATGCCCTTTCGATACAAGGTCGTCGATGAACAGATCAGGATCGAAGAAACATTCAAATGCTTGATACGAACACAGCCAGCGAGAAAGTGCTCGTGCTACAAATTCCGTGGAGGCGGGCACTTTTGTCCAGAAAGGTACATCCAGCCGCATGAGTCGAGAATCACATAAGCTCGGTGGAGGCTCAGGGCCCTTATGGTGTGGTTGTTTGTCGGGTATTCTGACAGCAGGCAATTTCCCGTTGCTGTTTATTCGGAAGTGTTGTGACATGGGGACACTACGATATGATAGTACATCAGCGGGTCTGTTCTGATCCAGACGAATGTACGACTAACCTTGCCATCCTACTCAATTGCTGAAAAGGCTGCAATGAGAAAGAATCACTGGGGACATCTACCACTAGGCTCTGAACATCGATTGCATCGATGGTCTGATAAGCCACAGGATTGATGACCATGAGTTCGCGCTCCAGTTTCGTCTGTACAGCAGGTAGCACTGCTTGAGCGGCATATTGCTCCATCGATGCCGCAGGCGTTCCCAATTGCAAAGAGATTAGAGTTGATGCAGGGTCTGCTGTTTTCTGCATTTGGTTGAGAATCGACCTGACTTGATCACTGGGCATCTCGCAAATGTGTTTCTGGCTTCCTTCCAGCGCCAGTAATCGTTCTGTGAGAGCCTTGTTTCCGCGCTTGAGGCTCGCCTGTCTCGATTCGCCATCGGCTTCGGTGTCGAATTTGCACCCGGTCATAGACTTTGACCGGCATGGTGTACAGACTGGTCGCTTTCCATCGCATTTGACATGTCGTTGCCGGCACAGATTACACGAGACCAGAATCTGCTGCCGTTTGCGCTTTTTAGACGCGTGCGCGTCTCCAGCACCCATCTTTCGGATAAATCGGCGGTGTCCGCCACTACGGTCTCGCAATGTCAACTCCTTTGCATGTCAGTTGCAATGATCTGATAATTGTCGGTCACGCGGTCGATGTCCAGACATGTCTTTTGGAAGCCCAAGTAGCCATCACGTAGCTTAGATGAGGTAGTTATCTTACGACGCTCCCAGCCCGGAGCTGTCTCCGAGACGCGCACAGGCCGTCCTCTGGGGACAAATGATTCTCACGTGTATGTCGTTTCCAGATACCTGAAAATGTTACCTTACTCACAAGCGATCAAAGAATTGAAGGGAAAACCAAGTTCGACGACCAACAAACGCTGTCAGGGAGTGTGCGTTTCTGGAACTGTCTTCGCAACAGGTGTGCGTAGCGAGCGTGCATATCTAATACGAGGCTGGAAGCCAGCAACCATAATGTCGTCCCAAGCGTATTATATGCGCCAATAAAAATGCACAGTGTCAAGAGGGCATACATGAGGACTGTCAGTGGAAGCTGGGCAATTCAATATCCTCCAATCTCACCATAATTGGCGTTCGCAGGATCCCAGGGCTTTGTATTTGATGGAGACGGATGTGGAGTGTCGAACCTTGGCGACCTGATTTGAGAAATAAGAGAAGACTCAAGATCAGAGCAATGGTGATCCAAAGCGCAAAAAATGTTAGGAACGTACAAATATTGGAGGTTGAAAAAAGAAAAGAAAACGACCAACTTCGAATGTTTGCTGTAAGCTCCCCGGTCGAGATGCCGACTTTCTGCGACGTCGACTCTGCAAACCTTCGCAGAATCGCAAGCCGGAGCTCTTTAGGCGCCGATTCCCACGAATTATCGTTGGTCTCCTGGAATCGGCGAAGCTGTATTCGGCCACTTTGCAATGCGGAGTTTACATTGGCCCGACTCTTCGTATACGCTCAATCCCATTATCATCGGAGGCATCTTGGCCCAACGGACCAAAATAGAGGCAAGTCATCCATTATGCTTATATATGTAGGTGTGACTCTTTCTCGATACACGATGGACCCCGTGTTGTATTACCAAACACCAGCTATCAAACTCAACTCAACGCAATGTCAATCAAATCAGTCGTTATTCTAGGTGCCGGCCCTTGCGGCCTTTCTACAGCAATCGCCCTGTCGAGGTTGTCGGCTCTGGATCCAGGCACCCTCCCTCTGAAAGTGACCGTCGTCGAGGTACGACCAGAACTTCAGACGATCGGAGGCACCATCAACATGTCGCCGCTGGGAATGCGGTATCTCGACTACCTTGGAGCTGGAAAGCAGTTGAAAGACAATTCAATAGCACTTAACACCGGTGTCGATGCCATCTCTCTGCTCATGGGTTGGCGCCTTGGGAATGTATGGGGAGGGATTGGTGCAAGACGCACAGCACGCTTCGAGCTGGTGAGAAGTCTGCATGACGTTATCAAAGAAAAGCATTCCGACTCCGTTCAGATTCAATGGGGAAAGCGAGTTACGGATATTTCTGAGGCCAATGACCAGGTGCAGCTGAAGTTCGAGGATCAGTCCAAACTCCAGGCCGACATTCTACTAGGATGTGATGGCATCCACTCTGCTGCCCGACACTTATGGGTTGAGCCCGAAAGAGAGAAAGAATACTCCGGTCGTGCCGTTTCCATGGGTTGGGCCAAGAGTGTTGCAAACCAGGGCAAAGGGGTAGCGTCCGCCCCGATCACAATGCTAAACGGAGAACCAGCATTACGAGACACAGCCGCTTTCAGCACAACCGGAGGAACCTTAATATCATCGTTTTTCGAACCGACCCGCCAAGATATCTTTTTCGCTCATGTGAGAAAGATGGCTGAGCAAAACACCGCCCATCAGGATGGTTGGCAGCTCCTCGGGAAAGACCAGGAAGCAGTGAGGAACGAAGTCATCGCGACCTACAGTAGAGGTCGCGTCAACGGATTAAAAGACACGATTTCAAAGTGTGAGAAGTGGCAAATGTACCCAATCTACAAATTGCCCTCAGGAGGACGCTGGCACAAAGGCCGTGTCCTGTTGCTCGGAGATGCAGCACACGCAGTGAGTTTTTCACACATTCATATAAGCTGAAGTGTCCGAGTGCACGATTTCTGACTGCTTCATTCATAGATGCCGCCTCAGGGTGAGAGCACGGGAATAGCGATAGAAGACGGCATTCTCATCGCAGAGGTGCTTAGGAGACGCTCGACCAGGCCTGTCGACAAGCTTTTCTCAGATTACGAATCTGTGCGGAGGGATGTGATCGATAAACACTACCAGGAAGCTGAGAAGATGGGCAAGCTCATCTCTTCTAGACCGTCAGGAGTCATGGGCGTGATCATGGATCTCGTGTTGATGTTGCTCATGTGGGTCAGAAAACGACAACAAGTTGATCACTTCCAGGGGGACGTGAGAAATATTGACCTTCCAGCCTGAGCGAGGACGATTTTTCTCGACATTGTGCGTTGAAAGCATTATAGGTCTGATCTACTTCTCTCCGAACACTTTCTCGAAAACTTCCACGACCCCCGAGAGAGCCCATTTCCGCCGAGAGAAGTCAATGAGAGTACGATAGAGATGTGCTTGGAAAAAAGGAATACCATGCCACCAATAGCAAAACCCATCCTGTCTATATTTAGGCGCTGCACATGTGGCACATGTAGTGATGGCTTGGCTTACAAGCGGTGCAGAGCTATCCGTCAAGACGAGTATCTGCTCCGCGTGGCCGGCGGTGGGATGATCGAGATCACCCCTGCCAGCCATGACAATGTTAGTGATACCTCTTATGCTCCAACATACTCTTCGCTAGTCATATCGTGGTCCCACAGCGACGAGATTTGCACACGATGTCTGACCTGAAAAGGGTTCCAATGGCTCGATCAAGACGCACGTATGAACAATTGAGCAAAGGAACATCAGGTATTTCTTGAGGGGTGCAGACTACAGTATCATCCTATACAGGGGGGCCTGCAAGATGTTGAGTCTAAGAATATCGTACTGCCGAAAGCGTCCCAGCCACACATGAGATGCAGACCCTCGGAGATGTTCAAGCTCGATTATGGATCGTATCGTCACGTCGGCATGCTCCGCATTGTGCGATTGACGAAGCTTATGTTACCCGACGAGAAGTATGGCCGTCGACTGCTTTGCCTCTAATATCTCAGATGTTTACGACAAAGGGAAAAGAGCGGTTCAAAGGTTTAAACGTTAAGGTGAGCCAGCCGCCCTTGGGAGCTAGCTAAATGTGATCCCAGATAGTGGTGGTACATCGGTAGCCGGGATGTATGCGAGCTGTGTTTTGAGAAGCAGACGCATTCCCTGTAGGATCCGCCAATCGGAAGCGGGTACACTGCGATTCTGGAAGTCCCGCCGCTGGCTCGGTATTCCTTGCCGAGAGAGCGACATCACGTCAAAAGGAAGTCTGGGAACGACGGATAACACTCATTTACTAAGCGTCTATTACTCGAAGAAAGTGTCGACTTCGGCTTCTCAAACCACTTCCCAAAACCCCCATTGCAGGCCAATGAGAATGTTCAGTCTCCCGTTAACTCAACAAAGATACTACGAGACGGGCTTGATGCGGGCGAGCGGCGTAGGCCTGGGCATGCATGCTTGCATTCTGGACTCCGCGCCAGCAATGTCGAGAGTACTATCGATGGCTTGGTATACGGTCTGAGCCTTGATGATCAGGACCTATGACACGACTCATCTGCTCCAACCCTGCGACGCACTGACGTTGAGTTGGAGGCATCGCACTATGCCTTATACAGCGATCTCTGGCATGCCGAACATGTGGCTAGCTAGTGATTCCCCGTCGACCTGCTGTTGGCAGGTTTCCTGGGTTCTGTCTCCTACACAAAGCTACGCGTGGTATATCATGTCAAAGAGGTTCTTTTGAGCCTTTTGCCGTCAGCCGCACTGACCTGATCAAAATATCTTCAAGGACTTTATCAAGGTGGTAAGATACTCAGTCGTTTCCCTTACTCCAGCTCGACCGACTTAGCGACATTGCTGGTGCTCATAAAACCTGGGACCAGATAGAATGGACTCGAGCCGGGTGTTGGTGGCTAATTTCATCTCATTAGGTAACGATGGCATGGTACTCGCTTATCGGTTTGACGCCATGCGGTGACGGTGAAGCAAACAATCCATTTTACTGCACCATTGGATCTCGGGACGATTGTTGCGAAACAGGTGTCGGCAGAATCAAGATTCCGTCGTTCGATCTGTACAAACGCCAGGAATACGCTAGCAGCTCTGGTTTGCTTGTCTCAGGCAACGAGTATCCGTCGACCACAAGCATTACCCCAACGAATTTGGAGACCGTCTTTCGAACGACGGAGACGATCTCCGATATAGTATGGACGCAGGTGCCAAATCTGTCGCGTCCCTCAGACTCTCCAGCCACGAGTAGTCTGATTGCGACTAATTCGACGGACGGCCCAGAGACGTCCACAGTGAACACCGATGCCGCCAGCGTACAGGAATCGTCGACGAGCTCAGGCCTTTCGACAGGTGCCAAAGCAGGCATCGGTGCTGGCGTCGCAATCGCGTCCCTCTTGATGATAGGCTTGGGAATCGCAGCATTGGTATTCTATCGCCGGTCAAGACGATCGATGGACGAAAGCAGCGATGGCAGAAGCACGGCACAATCAAATACCAACGCTTTTGCGACCGACCGTGTAATACCAGAGATGGAGGCAGCAATCGTGGAAAGACCGGCTGAGTTAGAGGCTAGCATGCGCGCGGAGCTGAATGGTAGCGAGGTGTCGAGGAACGCTTTACAAAGCACTGGGAGCCAGAAGGCGGTCAGAGCCACAACAAACAGGGTTTATGAGATGTAGGTCTGCGCGGTAGATCATCGCACCTCGCGAGGATTAGGCATGGTCATCTCAAGTCTATCAAAACAACGCCCGATGCACGGGAGCACGCGATCCTTGCAGCGGTACAGGCTCCCAAGAATGCACAAAACGGATCCGCAACGGATCATTCGGTTCCCATATCAGAGGAGAGACCAACAAGTCCTGCTCGGTTTACCTTTACAACAACGGCGATTGCGATGCCTCCGGCTTCATCGATATCATGACGGCCGGTGATGAGCAGGCTTGCTTGCAGCCAGAGCTTGAGCTGTCGGGCTCGGGTAGTTTCAGAGCGGAATGCGATTAATCCTGAGCAGGGAAGGTTGCAGTTGGTATATCGAGAGTGGTTTTATATCGTCTGCTTATGACACCGCTGTCGTTAAGCTTAGTACAGACATATCCAATAGACGAACGGTTTCATTCGAGTTGTGTCTGAAAACCACATGTTCAGCGAACGAGGCTGCAAATGTTTCTTTCCGATCGCCACCGTACGTCGAGATGCGGTAACGCATTCGCGTATCAATATTCAGAATCATCGATGACTCTCCGATCTTTCCCGATCAGTCTGTCCTCCAATCGTAAGCATGGGCCGACCCATTCGGCGTTGTTCGCTTCGAACCGAGGTGCAAGCCTCGCGCAGCCTGTCCGCCCAAAGCGGTGGGCGAACGACTTGCGTACTTGTCGTCTGAGCCTTGACCGCGCGCATCTTTTGGTGCAGTGAACCCTGGTGTCTCAATCAACTAGTCGTTGCTAGGGACTGATTGCACACACTGAGTAATGAGAAGAGGGCAAGGCTGAACGCTGAGAGCACAACGATATAATAGGTGCAGCGTTGAGCCATTTCAGCAGGCTGCATGGCTGCAGCCATGGAGACGGCCTTGCAGCCTGAAGCGCCTAAGTCCTCACCGGTCTGATGGGCGGGTTGCACGTCTCTCATTCATAGGAGCATTCAGTGCCGCCACTCTGGATTGCAGACGGAACGCGCACGGTTTCGCTGCCTGTCAATTCCGATACTCTGCACAAGAATATGGTGTTCATCGACAGGTTCATGATGGGGCTAAGGTTGGCTATCCATTCCTCAGCTTAAGGGAACGTGCTGATGGAACCAGCGTGTGGCAACTTGTGAAATGGGTCGTCCACATCATAATGGGCACATATCTGGAACCGATTCCGCTCCCGGAAAAGCCTAGATACCTTTCCTATAGGGATGTCTCTTTGATTGTCCCTACGATCGGCTTCGATAGAGACCTAATTGTCTCGCTGAGATCCTGGCTAGCCAATCGGCCCAAGAAAATCATCATCGTCACAAGTGCAGAGTCACTAGATACTCTAGTGGCGTTGCTTGATCGAGACTTGTCTATAGAGGAGAGGGAAACTATCCAAACACTTAGCTATCCAATAGCTAACAAGCGTGGTCAATTGGTCACCGGAATCCAGAGAGCAATAGGAGATATCATCTTCTTTGCCGACGATGACGTTTTCTGGCCCCCGACAGTGCTGACATACTTCCTTGCTGGGTTTGAGTCCGCGAGCGTTGGGGCTGTAGGAGGGTTCCATCGCGCCCGCCGACAGAAATCGCCCGCCGCTGCTTTCTCCAGTGGCTGGGAGGCGCTCGCAGCGAGAAGGCTCTGGGAACGCACGATCGATATTTCTACATCCGTGAACCTCGATGGCGCATCCCTTGCATCTCCGGTCGTTCCGCTGCCTATCGAGCCAGCATTGCGCAAGATCCAGACTTCCAGCGAGAGTCCACAAATGAGTATTGGCTAGGGAATAGACTCAATTCCGGCGACGACCAGTTTATGTCTCGCCGGATAATCGACCAGGGCTGGATAGGTCGCATCCAGTCAGCACCAGAAGCGGAGATCGAAACGACTGTACTGCCTAGTGTTTTGTATCTTCGCCAATGGCTACGGTGGAACCGTAATGCCCAAAGATCGCACATCAAGAGGCTGCTGCTGTCTAGACAAACTTATCAGTAAGTTTCCCAGCGAGAACTTACCGTGCACTCATTTGGTCTTCACAACCAGGACTGACACGGGCATCAGGCAACCATTCCTGGCTGTAAGGATGATGGACAGCCTCATAATGGCAGTTGTAAAGCCTGTATTCGTCATTTGGGAATTGCATGTCTACGTTGGAGTTTTACGTGGGATCAGAGGCGCCAACATCAATTCGACTTCCAGGTAAGCAGCCAACCCGAGAGCGATTCTGCTTACATGCTGAAGATGACAGAGTCTTGTTTGCCCTGGCTGCACATCTGCCGTCACTCAGCGGCCATCGTTCCTTTTCACACGACAATCCTTGGTTCCGGGATCACATTGGCTCGCAGCTGGCCATGGATTTTGCGTCTCCGTGCTTGGCAGCCTGTACTTGAATGACCTTACACAAGGTAAGTAAGCTTCGTTCTGCAGCGATAAGAACTCATTACGTACCTCTTACAGACTGATTGGGGGTCCCGGGAGGTATGATGGCGAGGCCGATTTGTCTTCCCATTGGTCGAAGTCAAAGAATCAGAGTCGGTCGCTTTAAACGGATCACAAGCTGTCGTTTGTATCTGGATGGATCATGGCCGCAGCCACGAAGACTGCCATTGAGTTTTCCAGATATCCCCCATTCCAGGAATCGGATGTCGTCCATGTAAGGTACCCAGCATGCGACACTTGCGAGACGAAGGTTTCCGGCGACGGGGGAGACTCCGATGTTATGGAGACACAATGACGCGATTCATGAGCTTAGCGGCCTCTTCCGGAGCATGTTGATTGGTTGAACAATTTCTTGATAGACGCCGTCGCGCAACCCCTCCGTCGTCGTATTTTGCTGGCTGTGCCCCGCTGTGAGAGGAAGACGGGATTATTGGAGATTACAACATTGATATGAACCATTGGCTTGTATGCTAGTCATCTCGAAAAATCAAAGCTAAGCGAAATACCCACGCGGCTATTTCGGACAAGTTCTATCCATAGAAGCAGACAGAATGCGCCATGCGCCCAACTGCGGGTCTGCAGGAGGCTCAGAAAGGGCATATGAAGTCATTTTCTCATCCCACTCACGGCCGCCGCGCTCTGCCCTCTCACCACCCACTCACACACAACACACTTAAGTGGATACCCACGTTTGCTGCTCGACCTCACTTCTTCACTCCTGCGTAACGTGACTTTCAATCCTTGTCTCCGGAAAAGAAAGAACTACCCTGCCCTCTGATCCTTCCCCTTCCGTCTTTCCTGCATCGCAACACCTCTTCCCTTATCTGTACCAAAACCTCCCACACACAGCAATTATGACGCGCCCCGTCAACCTCTACTCATTCCCCGACGTCGACAAGGACCTCGCCCCGAACCTGCGCAAATACGTGCTCGATGCGCAGAACGAAGCGATCAGGCGCCACAACACCTTCCGCGTCGCCGTCTCCGGCGGCTCGCTGCCCAAAGTCCTCGCCAAAGCCCTCCTCGTGCCCGGCTCCGGCGACGAGGCCGACCGCGCCG